>JAOBSW010000901.1:0-96295 GCA_026214975.1 Gentiana macrophylla | reverse complement strand
GGTAGCTTGCATATAGATAGTCTACTACCATTGTCGGAGTAGATAGGGTTCGGAGTTGCACCCGTAGTGATGATAATTAAATCAAACGCCGCTTGATTAATTTAAGGAAATTACGCAAGCAAGTAAACGTAACGATTACCTAATCCAAGTTAGTAGATCGGTGAGAAGAGGGGAGAAATACCACGCTTTTCTTTTATGTTCATTGTTGGTCAATGACCGCCTCTATGTTGCTTCTTAATTAGGTTAGACTCATGCTTATAGTTAAAGTTGCATCGCCTCTGTGGATCGACCTTGACTCGCATTTACTATACTACGATGTACCTAGTATTCTTTCTAGTAATATCGACGTTAATGACTTACACGCGATCAAGATTTTTGGCGCCGCTGCCGGGACGATGGCCAATTTTAAATATAAACGCTTTAATTCTCGATTAAGAAGTCATTTTTATTTTATTTTGAGTCTTAGGTCGCTCGATCTAACTCGCACTGCTAATCGCTGAATAAGAAATCTCAGTGGCGGTTTACCGAGGGTTACCCCGATTTAATCGAGTCCTGGAAATTGAATTCGAGCGACCTCCGTTATTCTCGTGATATTCCCTCGCTGATTTTAGTTAGTAGGTCCGCAATAGCTTGGGATCATACCCAACTAAAGCGGAAGTTGCTAACATTTTCTTTGTTTTATTTTGTCTCTTTCACAGTGAAGATCGTGGCACTTCGTAGATTCGATCAAACCGGAGTTGAAGAAGAGCAAACAAGTCAAGCAATATGCCTCGACAATATTGAACATCGCACCAATTTCCATGTACCCGGATCTCGGCCGAGAGCATTATGAATCCATTAAGAGGCGGATGGAAAAGAGAAGGAAGCAATCAAGCAAGAGCCTCAAGAGAACTTAAGGGAGTATAATACGGATCGTCCAGGTGAGTTCCTATCGAAGTTAATTGAAATATCATCTTCGGATTATGATTCTCGATGATCTTGAAGAGGATCTTGACATGATATTCTCTGAGCCTGAGGATTACCTGCACTTAGACACCGTGGTGAAGTTAGAGACCCCGCACATTCCGACTTCCACTTCCATGTAATGGTGTATCAAGACGATTAGGTCTCGCGACTGCTCGAAGTTGAAACATCCTACCTTTTTCCCTCCGCCAAAAGATTAATCTTTCGGTCGTTATGAATTAAACCAACCATGACTTTGGTTGATAGGACTAAGGATACGCCTCACCGGTCCGCTAGGAAGTGCACGATTAAGGTAGTGAGGTTCACTTATCCTATTGATTTCACGGTTATAGATTTAGCAGAGGACCCAAATGCCCAACTTTTGTTAGGAAGACCTTTCTTAGCGACGAGCGAAGAGCAATCATGGATTTCAATAATGGGAGATCACTTTGAGATTGAACAATGACGATTATCTTTAAAATCTTAGAGCCCCTGTATAATAGGCCGGAAAGTTGCAAGATGGTTTATGATTCAGAAATGTGGAAATTATGGAGATAGATAAGGAAGGGCATAAGCATTGAGAGGTTGTAGTGGAAACCATTGAGCATGAATTCATGAGACTAATGCTTGTAGAGAGAAAAGATAAGGACCACACTAAGACGCCACAGGTCGGTCCTTCCAGATTGCGTAGTGATGTATTTGAGCCTAACGTAGGAAATGTGGAATCCTTGGGCATCAAGGTCAAATCTCGACGCAGAGGCAGACTCTAGTACACAAGCTAAGAGAGAGGCACACTAGGAAGAGAGCTCAAAAGGGTTCTATAAAGATACAAGCCTCTGAAACACAAGTTTGGCAAGTTAAAGCTCCAACACCGGAATGATCGAAAATCAATTAAATAGTGTTATCTTTTACCGATTTAAATTTATATTTTATGGCCGACATAATACGGAAAGCTAATGTGTCACACAAATCTGATTATAATATAATAATGACGCGATGTGACATATTTGGAAGCGCGAGATGTAGTCTTTGCTTATCACGGTCACCGGTGTATGTATCTCGTATGTTCCTCCCTCTTAGTGCAAGCAGAAGAGTTCTTTCAAGCTACTCAGTATCTCGTAAAGTGCAAAGAACAAGAGTCGGGATCGCTGGGAGCGCCGCTTAACGGGATGATAAAGTGCAATGTCGATGCCTCAAATGCACTCCGCAGCATCGTGGATAGTCTTATCTTCCGCGATCATCGTGGTTCTATTCTCGCAAATTATTCATTTCGATTAAATCCAGCATAGCGCTTGCAAAGTTGGAGTTGAGGCGATTCTTATGGCACTAGTGTAAGGACGGCGCTGGGACTAACACGCTTGTTGGTGAGAGTGATTGTCTTGTCTCATGTTCGCCGGCCGCAACATCGGGGATGACTACTCCACCTTCGGCAAATTTATTGCAAGATTGCATTGCAAAGACAACACATTTTTCGTCATTTTTTTTTTTCATTTGTTAGCCGATCGGTAATGAACCGCACACATTCTCTAGACGCCTGTGGTGTTGATTCATCGAGTGTTATTGCTTGGGAGCACACCTCCAAACTCATTACTACATTGCTTTTGACTGATTTAGTTTGAATAATAAAAGTGATTGATTTTTAAAAAATATATAATTATGACGTAATTAATAATAATTAAAATATTCATTGACAACAACAACTATGGAAATTGACTCTTGAATTCCTTAATATATTAGGAAAACTAAGCGTAAATATCCACTCACAAAAAAAAAGCATAAATATCTAAAATTGTTTTGTCTGAAAGAGTAGAGGCGCCGATTGTTTTCTCTCTGAAAGCTATTCAGCCATAAAATCAACAGAACCGAAGCTTGAAGCTTTTTTACAACATAAAATCGGAAAGCGTATTTTTTTCCCCTTATCTTAAATTTGGTATTATGGGTTTGGGGGTGAATTCGATCAGATTATCCGCATTGATTAACCAGATATTGCTTGTTGGATTTTCTTTTCCAATTAATGTTAATAAAGTCATGATTCTGACATGTTTTGTTGATCAGTTTAGAGTGACCCAATGTGGATTTATCCCCTTTAAAACTAATATGGATGAAAGAACTCCATTTTTGCCTCTCACAAATTTCCCTCCCAACCCAACACTCTATCCCTAAATAAAACTAAGGCCTCCCTAAATATGGCTGGCCTCTGCTAATACGAATAAGAATACCATTTATCTCTTTTACCCAATAAATTAATTTCACACATCAATATCATTTATATAATAATGCGTTATGTATCAAGTAATGATATCTGACAACCAAGATTATCACAACGGTGATATACATCATTGAAAAAAAAAATATATATACTATTTTTTCCATAAAAAAATTAATCTGTCCAAATATTTATTTTTTATTTTGAACTCTTTTTTGTGCATTTGATACGACATCTTTTATTTTTTTTTATCGTTGTGACGTATTCAAATATCACTTTGTAAGATAAAATATTTTTAAAAGAGATGATAGAGGTTGCTTATCGGAGTCAATTATTTTTCGCCATTAAAAAGTTTTAATCAGAATTAAAACGATGTGTTTGAAGCTATGTTTGAAAGGTATCATTAGTCACTTTAGTACCTCCATTTAGAGCAGCCATATAATAATGCCCATCTAGAGAGCTTCACTTGTACTTTTTGGTAAGATATATTAAACATTAACATAAAAGTAAAATAGTGGTAGAAAAATAGACAATATTTTTTTAGCCTCTCTACTCTATTGTCTCTTTTGAGAGAGACAACTAGACAATTATCTGTCTAAAAAAAAAAAAAAAAAAAGCCCAAAAGCCACCCTTTTTTAAGGAAAATTTGCAGAAACTTAAATATATAATATGCTATTAATATTTAATATTATTTTAATCAATAGATTATCACCATTACAACATCACATCACACACAAATTAATCTCTACAATCCTTCTATATTATCACCATTACAACATCACATCACACACAAATTATCTCCACAATCCTTCTATATTTATCCTCCACTTATATTTCTCCACATCATCCAAACAACAACAATAAAAAAAGCTTCTCTCCCGATTACCACTACTCTTGCTCTAAAGAAACAATGAAGATTGTGCAGAGAGCCCTCATACCACGTGGTCCAGGGAGCGCCAAGGTATCTTACAGAGCTTTGTTCTTCTCTATGTTGCACGGACACTGCTTAGCCGGTGTCGTCGTGTTGACATGCACCGACACGACACACGCATCGGACACGCCGACATCGTGTCGGACACACCATCGGGCCGAATTGGAATTTTCAAAAATTTTGGACATGCGTGTCGGACACGCCATTGGGCCGAATCGAATTTTAAAAATTGACATGCGTGTCCTAAAAATAAATACTTTTACCGCATTTTTTACACTTTTCATTTAAAACAACACATTTTCGTATGATGAAAATGATGTTGAAATATAACATTATACATGATGCTACTCTTCGATCTTCGATCTTTTGCAGACTATTTTATGTATAAAATGACTTTGAACTTCGCAGAAAACTATGATTTTGCGGTGTTTATGATGAGTATGTATTTTGCAAATACTTTGAAAATTATAAGTATGATGTTTTGTAATATGGGGTGTGAGCTCATGAAATCACTAAAAGTGTTGAATGTAGGATATTATTAGTTACTTGCTTGGAGTCAAATTTATCATTTAGTCCCTATATTTTTAATAATTACATTTTAGTCCCTATATTTTTAATATTTACATTTTGACCTCGCACCTGTCCTTTTTTTTTAAAACTCCCGTATCCCCGTGTCCCGTGTCCCCTCAGATCCCCGTCTGTGCAACCTAGGTTCTTCTCAATTTCATCTACCCATCATGTGTATTTAGTCATTGATGATTGACAAGGGATGGCTGGATTAGTTAATTTTCGTTATTATTTCATTACCAGATTGTTCCTGAGCATACAGACGATTTATGGCTTTTGTGTAACTTGATTGCTCGAGGGGATTCTGTATTAGCAGTTTCTGATAGGTATTCATTTTCTTCTAATTTATCTTTCTTTGCTTGTAATTTATGGTTTTCTTAAAACGATGGAAAATTTTGTTTGCATTTGGTTTCTTTGCAGAAAAGTTCTAAGGGGAGCTGCATCAGGAGGTGGAGATGCAGGGAGGGTAAAACTTAAACTGGAAATCGAGGTTGAGGTAAGCCAAGTTTGGTGAATTATTGAACTCATACCATGTGGTTATCCTTAAATGCTTATTAAACGTGTAGAGTTCATATGAATATATAATAACTTGAGCAAGATTATAGACAAGATTATTCTTTGAATAAATTTTAGGCCTTGGAGTATGACGAAGAAGGCTCTGCCTTTCGTAAAGGAGGAAAAAATGTCTTGGAAAATGAACATGTCAAGGTAAACATGAGTGTTGGTCCCTTGAAAAGACTTTGGTTAAGTTTAGAGGCGGGGGGGTGAATAAACTTAACACTTCAAACTTTTGGAGTTAACAAACTCAAGAATCTCAAATGTCACGATACTTCAAGAGTCTCACGACACTCGTGAGTCTCATTGACCGCTGAGTTTATCGAATTTGTGCAATGGAATTATATAAAAATTAAGCCTTATTACTTGTTGTTAAATATGATACCAAGTATTAGATACTCATTAGTGTATGTGTGTGAATTCAGGCTTGCTAGATTCAAGATTGATGTGTTAGATAAACTAAGTGCGTAATATAAATGCAGTAAGTAAGTAGGCAGATTTTATAGTGGTTCCAGTGGTGTAATCCTGTCGCCCCCACTCTTCTCATGTGATGTTGGAGGTAATTCACTGTAGAGATCTTTGATGTAGTCATACAAAAATCCCTATGTTGCTTGTCCTTCACCAATAACTATGGCTTCACAAACAGTAACACTTGGAACAGGTAAGATTGCACCTCCAAAGTCTTCCACCGTCCTTGAAGGGTAGAATTGCCTCTTCACCACTTTCACCACAAACAACGATCTTTTCACACCCAAGGATGCTTCACAGCCTTTAGTAGATTTCTTGTAAAAGAAAGTTTGAATCCAAAGAAGTGATTCAAATTTTCAAAGCAGCTTTCGATCAGATGAAATGATCAAGAGCTTGATGTCTTCAAGTGTGTAAACTTGATGTAGCTTGAATGCAGATTACACTTGAAAATTTATCCGATCGGAGAGATTAAAGCTCAAGGGTCACAGGTGTTTTTCTTGATCGTAAATCAAGGCTCGGGATTATTTGTATTTTTCTCTTAATGTTCATCACTTGTATCTCAATTAGAGTCCTCTATTTATAGGTAGAGTCCTTGTGACTTATGTTTGAAATTCAAACATAGCCGCTTTTGCATTTGTCTCCATCTTGACTTGCTTTTTCTCGATCGTTTCCTAGATCGACACTCGCCGATTCCTTTTGACAGCTTTACAATCATTCACCATTTGACTTGTAACCATTGGATAAAGGTCTCAATCTTTCCAACGCCCATTTGATCTTAACCATTGATTTGTTTGATAAAATCGAGGTCATTAGTGTCCCTTTCTTTGTAATCTTCCAAAGTAGCTTTTGATTAAATCGAAATATGTGTCCAAAGAGTTTCCGAGAACATAAGTCTGCTGATATACACATCAAGAAGCTTATCCTTATTATGTTGTGTTTAAAAACACTTCACCATCGCCTTTTATCTAACTTTGATTTATGAAGTTAGATTACACCTTTTGCATATAACTAAGTTCCAGTCATCACTTATCTCAGGAACTTAGACCTTGTATTATTAAGGTATATGTAATCGCTTTAGGTCATCGCAGACTCCCTAAATTCTCGATTCCATATCCTTGACTTTAATTATTAAGTTTGATCCCTTAGCCTTCAATCACCGAGTTTGAGCCTCACCTTTCGCTTTAGCGGAGTGTGTTCCCCGACAAGTCTAATCGACTCACTACTCCCATCGATCTAGACTAGTCTCATTGATGTAAGTCACCGACCTTACAGCTTCTTGTTTGATCAAACCTATACAAAATCAAACTCTAATAAACCTATACATTTGATCTAGACATCTTTTTTCCTTTGCTCTATAACAGCTAGTCTGGCACTCATCACTAAAACTTGCCAATACCCTCCTTACAGCAATGCAAAAAGATTAAAAACAAAAACAGAACAAAGTGTGGTCATATCTCATTATAATCAGTTGTTCAAGAGTATTACAGTCTAGAATCATCAAATGATAAAACAGATAAAGTGTGCTGATCTACTGTCTTCTTTCTCTTTATTCTCTTGCTTTCTCCACTTGTTCTTGGTTGGCTCTTATCTCTCTGATCATTTTTCTCATCCATTCATTTTCAATCAGAGAGAAATCAACATGATGATTCACTTGTTTCCAGCAATGCCATGCTTCGGGTAGAGTAAGATTAATCTGATGTACTCTGAAGCCTAAACGCATGTATACTTCTTTAAACTCATTAAGTGATTCCTTTGCATTAGTGGTAGGTAGACTCCTTCCACCTCTAAGACCTCTTCCACCTCTACCACCTCTCAGTGCACCCTCAAGGCTTTAACTCTTGCTTTCCAAAATTTGAGTCCAAGAAAAGAATTGAGTCCTCATGAAAACCTTTATCATGATAAGGTCTTCTTTTCACGTTGTATACCTTTTTTCTATTCTTTGAGAAGATCGTCGCAAGTGGAAGTCCGCCAGTGTGCTCCTAAAAGCATTAGTATCATCTTCCCATCTTTCTTAGCAAAGATTCTCAGCAGCCTCTTTTGCTATCATTGCTTGGCCCTCTTCCTCCTTATTGACATCATCAACAAACGGGACAAAGAGCCATGTACACTCTCCTGTGTGAGCACTAAGTTGTTCACTTGACCCTCCATAATTTCAAATTCCTAGTGTCAACAAATTGTGATTCTTCCTTGCAATGTTTTCTCCAAGAGAGTTATCCTCTCGATGATTTTAGGATCCCGCATAACAAAGTTGCGTGTGTTAGCAGATTCACCACATGTGAGGCTTAGGTGTCTCGGCAAGCTTGTCAAGTTTCGATGAATGGATGTAAATTGGTCTTTCGTAAACTTGTCTTTCAGTGTATTTCCTTGCTTAATTCCCTTCACATCTTGAGCAAGGTCAACAAGAGCATACTTGAGTGGAGGTAATATTGAAAGCAACGCTTTAGTGGTTCTTCCTCTATTCTCCACTAAATTCATTAAATCTTCAAATCTCTGCTCTTGCCTCGCTCAAGTTGAGTTCTTAAATTTGCAATGTCATTTCTCGATACCTCAACTCATCCAAAACATGTGGCCGGTACCCCACCACCATTCCTCCATCACCCATCACAGAGCTCTTCTACATTGTATTGTTGCCTCTGTCTCACGATAACCAAAGCATAGATCATATCCCTTCCAAAGAAGGTTAGGACCTTGGAATTCTTCCGTAATGGGATCAAGAGTAGGCTCTTCAAAACTCGTACAAATGCCTGCTGAGGTTCATCATCAATAGGTTCTTCCTCGTGCACTTGAAACTCCTCATCATCAGTAGTCATAGTCCAAAGAAATGCTCATCCTCATTAATAACAAAGCATCACGACCATCTTTCCTACAAAGGGTCTTGACTCTAGTAGGCTCTACTACAAAGCTTGCTCAACAACAACAGCAGGGTTTCCTCTAAACCGAAAGATAGTTCCAACCTTTGTCCAGTTCTCATTTGAGACTCAAAGAACTGCACTCTCATGTTCCAACCTTTGTCCAGTGTCGCTTGTACCTCAAAGAACTGTACTCACCTGTGCACAACAACTTGTTCAGTGGAATACATCCATATTTTCTTTTTTGAAATTCCCTAAAGTCGAGATCTTTCTTAGAAAGTTTGCAGCCTTTGTTAGAGTGTCCTTAGTGTCAATCCAGTCTTGATATTGAATTGAATCCTCGGACCGACATCGCTCACTAATATCGTTGATCCTTTCTTCATCTCGATTCCACAATCTGCTGATCATCAACATGCTCAAAGAGGTTCTACAACAAATAAATGGTCTATCTCACCAACCATCCTGCTTGCACCAATAGATATTCCTCATTGATTTGTGCCTCTAGATCATCCATGGTGAGATTCTCCAGATCCTCATCCATTTGTTCACCCTGCCGCCCTCACAGACTACCAAAGATCATCGATGGACTATTGCATACTTTGTTCATTCAATAAAGTAGTCCCGCCGCTTCCCTCCGGACCAGTGGGAAGTCATCACTGTCGATGATGAATCATCACCACCTGATTCATCTCTGGGTCTCTCGAACTTGATACCTATTCCTTCTTTTGTTCATCAAACAGATCCATCGCCTTGATTCCAATAAAGAGGTATCAACCAGATCCAAAGCAGATTATCCACTCCCAACTTCTCAAAAGCCCATTCTTCAAAATCATCATTGGTTCTCAAATGGCTTTTGTCTTTTATAGAATCCAAACTTCCACCAAAAATAGTTTGCAACCAAGAGAAGTTTAGGATCAACAAATCCTTCCTTTTTCTTCTTCTCATGTCTCTCAAAAGGCATGGTTGGTTTCTGAGCTATTTCAAGACCTTGCTTGAACTCCAAAGGTCTCAACAAGTAAATTTAGTGTTTCTTCCACAGATGCTTCTAGGTCAAGAGGTTGCTCAAAGTTGTATGTTAGTCCCTACTACCTCCATCTCATTTCTACACTTGGTTCCCCTCGACTTATATGCTCATCACCGGGTTAGCAACAAATTGCTCTTCCCTCCGAACTATTGCAGACTTGCAGGTCTCTGTACCAATTTTTCCACTTCCACAAAGCAGTGTAGACTCGTGAGTTTGTCATGGTTCTTCTATAAGTTGCTCAACAACAACTTGTGCAATTTCAAGAGGCTCAAGACTTTGCAGGGAGGATTCAACAACTTCAACAAAGAGCTCAGGCCAAAGTAGCTTCTACCGTGATTCTTCAATGAGGTTGCTCAATAACAACCTCTACATCCTCGTGAGGCTTGATAATTGTTAAGGGCTCACCTCAATAGCCTCTCTACTTCTTCTTCTTCTTGTTGCCTTTGAGCCTCTAAAGTTTTCAACTGCTTCCCTTTGCCATGTTTCCTTTTCTTGGCAATTTCCTTCATTCTTTTAGAAAGATCTTCTGCTTCAATTTCAGTGACTATCCTCTTTTATCGGGCTTCTTTCTGTCGCTCCTTCACAACTTCAAGAATGACTTATTCTTTGCAACTACAGGTCAGAACCTCAATCTCTCTCTGACTCTCAGAGACTCAAGCAGCCTCTCTGTTGCTTGATTCCTTGTCTTTCTATGCTTTAATAATTCTCAGTAATTTTTCTTGTGTTAGCAAACCTTTCTCTTTCAAGAACCTTCTTAGGTGCAAGAGGTTTAACAGCCTTTCTTAACCTCGCTCACCACCAAAGATCATCATCTCCACCATTACCATCACTTTCGTAGAGCTCTCATCAACTACATCTTTATCATCATCCAAACCAGGATGTGATGATGATCAATCTTTTCTTGTATCTGGATTTATTGATCTTTTCAGTGCAATATTAGCAATTCCCAAATGATTCAAAGAGGGCTCGAACCATCAATCCCAAAGGTAAGGCCTTGGATTTCCTTGTCCCTTCTTTCTCTTCTTTTTGCTACTTTCTTCATGTAATGGTCAAAGAATCCAGCCCAATCAAACTTCATGCTTCTGCAAATGATCATTAGCAGTTCTATTTTGGGTCCTGATAAAGTATCCATGCTTCCAATGAGTCTTAAGATATTCTTTGCAATAATCTTACTCAGCAGGTTGTATTCATAACCATTGTGCTTCACATTTATGCCTGGAATTGATTTAATGGCATCATTGGTTTTGATTTTGTCAACAAAACCCATTTTTGATGATCCCATTTCCTCGTGATTTGTTGGAGCATCGACATCGGTACAAAACCAAAACTTCCCTCAAAGAGTTTGAGGAAACTTCAATCTCCTGGCATTTACTGTTGTGGTGAATGCCTCTCTACCTTCTCTTATCACAATATTTCTCTGGCTAACAACATTTGTATATGATATTGTTTCCAATCTTATATTGAGTACATTTTCCAAACCTCGCATATCTTCTTATCCTTCGACCGGTATTGATGGCTAATTCAGCAGCCAAGATCAACAACAAAACCTCTTACACTTTGACTTGTTCCAATTTGAACATCATCCTTTTCGCCATTGTTTTAAGAAAAGATGAAGAAGATAGCTCTCATATCTGTGTTCACACAAAGTGTAAATGCGAGAGAAGATCAATCTGAGATTTTTGTAAGTAGCCTCTGTATATAGTTCTGTATATATATAGACAGATGCAATTGTAACTGTCAGATCGTGTACAGTGGTATTAACCACGATTAAATTTGAGTGAATCCAGTCTTGACACGTGGCCCATTACTTTTCCATAACGCTTTTGTAACCGTCCGATCGTGTAACTATGGTTATAAAGATAAAATAAATATCCTCGCCATTTGCTTTTTGACTTTAGTAAGTTTGACTGTATAACGCTTCCTTCAAAGCCACCTTGTCATCAAGAGATTTGGCTCAAGAAACTCGCCGACAAAATGTCTCAAAGAACTCTCTTGATAAAGTTACTCTGATGCTTAAATCCTTTTGTATTGTCCAACTGATAATACAAGATGAAGTTTAATACCAATGACTGATCTGTCAAGTGAGCTCACCCAACATGACAATGACCAATCCCCTTGGAAACTTCATTTGCTCAATTGTCCAACCATAAGTACATGGAATTGTTGATACCATTGACTAATCTGCTAAGTGAGCTCACCCAACATAGCAAAGACTAATCCTCTTGGTGAATTCCAGTACACTGCTGATTAAGATTATATCAGTCAACTTTTATAATTCCAAGTTCAGTCCTTAGTTTAGCAAATCTTTCACTATCCAAAGGTTTAGTGAAAATATCAGCAAGTTGATCTTCAGGAGGGATATAAAGAACCACCACATCTTTTTTTTTCAACATGATCTCTTATAAAATGATGTCTCACATAAATATGCTTGGTTCTTGAGTGCAAAACAGGATTTTCTGTGATTGCAATTGCACTTGTGTTGTCACACATTATAGGAATTTCTCTTTCTTCAATTCCATAATCCCTTAATTGTTGTCTTAACCACAAGATTTGTGCACAAAGAACTTCCAAAGAAGAATGTACTCGGCTTTGGAAGAAGGAAGTTGATATAGAATTCTGTTTCTTGCTAAACCAGAGACCAATGTTTCCCATTAACCGACGTGTTCCTGTGGTGCGTTTTCTATCAATCTTGCATCCAAAGATAGTCGTAATCTGAGTGGGATATGACTTTGAAGCTTCCATCTTTTGAATACCATATCCCTACTCCCAAAGTCTCTTTTAGATACTTGAGAACTCTTTTGATCGCACTCTAAATGACTTTCTTTAGGTTTTGATTGAAATCTTGCACAAACACCTACAACAAAGGATATATCAGTCTCACAAGCAAGTAGGTACATCGATCGCCTATCATCCTTCAGATAAAGTCCGATCAACATCTTTGCCTTCTTTATCTTCATCCAATCTAATGTTTGTACTCATAGGAGTTGATATCTTGGTGTCTTTGTTTTCCATACCAAATTTCTTCAAGAACTCCTTGGTATACTTGGTTTGATGAATGAAGATTCCATCTTTCATCTCTGCTTGACTTGCAATCCCAAAAAGTAGTTCATTTTCCCATCATACTCATTTGGAATTTACTCTTCATTAGATTTGCAAACTTCTCACATAGCAATTCATTTTCGTAACCAAAAATTATGTCATCAACATAAATTTATACCAAGAGTGTTGTTCCTTCATTGATTCTCAAAAGAGTTTTATCAATGGTGCCTTTTGTAAAACCATTATCCACCAAGAATTGAGATAGAGTCTCATACCATGCTCTTGGTGCTTGTTTTAAACCATAAAGTGCTTTGTTGAGTCTATACACTTTATCTTATTGATCTTTAACTTCAAATCCAGGAGGTTGCTGAACATAGACCTCCGCTTCCAGGATTCCATTCAAAAATGCACTTTTGACATCCATCCGATATACTTTGAAGTTTTTATAAGCAAAGATGTGCCGTGAATAACTGATAGCTTCCAATCTTGCAACATGGGCATATGTCTCATCAAAATCTATTCCTTCCGCTTGAGAATATCCTTTTGCTACTAGTCCGCCTTATTCCTCACAATGGTACCAGATTCATCAAGTTTGTTTCGCATACCCTTTTTGTACCAATTATATTTGCATGATTAGGCCTTTCCACTAGTGTCCAAACTTGATTTCATTCAAATTCATTCAATTCTTCTTGCATAGCAATTATCCAATCTGGATATGAAATTTCTTCTTCAACAACTTCAGTTCCATTTGAGAAAGAAAACAAGTAAACATTGCTTCTAATTGTCTTCTAGTCCTCACACCTTGTCAGATATTGCCAATAACTTGTTCAAAGAGGGTGATCCCTTAACCATTGTGGATTCTCGGTTAGATTGATTCTCCGGAACATCATCTTCGATAGGTCTCTTTGTTTTTCAACAGGGGTTCAGCAGATCCTTGAACCGCCTCGGTTGTTGCATCGATGAGTATTACCGGCGTGGAGTTCAAGAGGCGAATCGAAAACTTTAAGTCATTGAATCTTTTCAAAACTTCAACACATTCTCGATCGGTGACTTGTTGATTCTCAAGAGAGTTTACGAGGCTTCATCTTCCATTCCAGTGAACTTAGGTTCATCAAATACAACATGTATTGTTTCTTCATGTTTCAGTTGACATTTTGTTCAAGACTTCAATGCCTTGTTTGATCAAGAATATCCCAAGAAAATTTCTTCATTTGATTTTGGTTGGAATGTCTTCAATTGTTCCTTATGATTCAAGATAAAACATTTGCTTCCAAATGGATGGAAATAGGATATATTAGGTTTTCTTCCATTCCAAATCTCATAAGGTGTCTTCAAAGCAGCTTTCTTGTTCACTGATGTTCTATTTTGTGTATAGCATGTTTGTATTGATCGCTTGACCCAATATCTTTCAGTAGCAATGCTTCACAAATCATGGTTCTTCCCGCTTCTTTTAGAGTTCTATTTCTTCTTTCAAAGAACCCCATTTTGTTGAGGTGTACCAAAGAAAGACAAAGTTGATGTAGTACACCATTTTGTTCACAATATTCTCTTATGACTTTATTGAGAAATTCAAGACTTTGTCCGATCTTATCTTCACTACTGTCAAACTTTTCTCATTCTGTAATCTTTTCAAAAGTTCAGGCATCTTTTGAAGTGTCTCACTTTTCTTATTCATGAATATCACCCAAGTGTACCTTGAATAGTCATCCACAACCACTAAGGTGTATTTCTTTCCTGTGACACTTGTTGGTGTTACTGGTCCAAATAGATCCATGTGCATCAGCTCCAAAACAATTTTTGTGGATTGTTTAGTCTTTGACTTGAAGCTTGACTTTGCATGTTTACCTTGCTGACATGCATCACATATAGCATCCTTCTTGAATGTGATCTCGTAAAAACCAATCACCGCTTCTTCTTCACCAACCGATTGATATCATCAAATTTTAGATGATTCAACTTCTTATGACATAACCAATTAAGTTCGACTTGGTATGCACAATCGTGCATGTTTCGAACAATGATGAGACCAATCCACAACATACATGTTTTGTTGTCTTCTTCCACCAACACAACTTTATCACCTCTTTCACTAATGACAAGATACAAGTGTTTTTGTCAAAAGTGACCTTGTATCCCATGTCACGAAATTGTCCAAAGGCTCGATGGGTTGTAGTCCAGTCCTTCCAGATATGCAACATTCCTGATTGTTAATCCATTTCTCACAAGTGTGTCATATCCTCTTGTGTATCCATGTGTATTCTTGTTGCCAAAATTCACTCTTGGACCATCCTTTGCCACAAAATTTGACAAACAAAGTGCTTATTCTTTGTCATATGTCCGAACATCCACCATCAAAATACCGCACACCCTACAAAACAAAGTTAATGCATTTTAGGTACCCAAACCTGTTTGGGTCCATAATGGTCGATGGTAAGCATGACCCTTGGCAAGTTTCCATAAGGTCTTCTTTGAAATGTATCATACTTTGGTTCATACACATATTCTACACATCCATAAGGTCTAACAATTGGTTGTGTAGCATTCACATATGCTTTCGGCCTTTTGGAATATAATGTCATTTAAAGTGATTTCTTTTGTTAGAAGCACTAGGATAACCATAGGTTTGTCGGTCTGCAGTTAATGAACGACCACATTAATATGTCTCACTTGAGGTCCCCTGCTTGAGGTCTTGTATAAGTCCTCTGCTGAGCCTCTCTCACGATTCCATTGCTTAGGTTTTACCCTAGCGGTATGGTTATATCTGTTGTTTCTAGCGAAGAGGGTACAGAATATTCCAATCATCATCGGTAGGGAACAATCTACCTTTCCCCACGAGATAAGTATCCTTTGAATGATTAGCATTTTTGGATTTAGGATTCTTATCCTTAGAATATTTCTGGTTTTTCCTTTTGTGGTCCAGCCAGACTTGGTAGCAGTGTCTGCTATCAGCGAGTCTAGAAGGCACATCGACCCTATTTTTAGATTTATTCTTTTTATTAGAGTCGTTGACTTCTTTGACTTCTGATTTTGCTTCCTGAAGCTTTCTCAGTAGGCTTTACTGCCTCAACAACCCTTTTGGGATTTGGATCTTGTGCAGGCACAAACTTAGGACCAATTCTGGTACTAGGTTCAATGACCTAACTGGATCCACTCTTATTGGATTGTTGAGTTCCAAATCCAAGCCCTGTTCTATCACCATAAGGCTTTCCAGATTTGAATGTAGTGGAGGAACAAGATGGTTCAAATAGACTCAAGACTCTTGAAAGTTCAGTGAGGCTTATCTTGATTCTGTCTCGACTTCTTTTCCTTTCCTTTGAGAATTCTTAATTCAAATTTGATCTTTTAACTTCGATTGAAGTGCTTCCTTTTCACCTTCACAATCTCATAACCAGATTGTATTATCCTCGCTTGATTAATGATGGCATCCAAAGTTTCTTCATTGTCGAATTTTTGGATTTGAACCACAAAGTTGATTCACAATCACTTCAAAAGCGAGAGTATTGATAGATACTGAATTGTATACCTCCTCTGTTTCATCCATATTAGCCATTAAATCATAATCTTTCATCTCAAAGAACAAGTGCGATATCATCGATTCATTTCCTTTCCTCGTTCTACTTCATATCCTCGATTCATCTTCAAAAACCATAGCCTTCTTGCCATGTCTTCTTTGTTGACATTTGGTCTTGATGAGGTCCGACGATCAGTCTGAAATGTCCAGCTTCTTGCAATTAAAGCAAAGATAATCATGTTCCTTTTCTGCTTTTAATTCGGACAATCATGTTTGAAGTGTCTTTGGCTTTTTGCAATGATAGCACAAGTAATCATTATCTTTCTTTGATTCATCCTTCTTCTTTTCAATCGAATTTCTTTGTGAAATTCCTTGGAGAACCCTTTCCATTTTTCATCATCCTGATTTTCTTGCTCAAGAGGGCAATCTGCTCTTGCATCTCATCCAGAGAGATCATCTTGAGCTCCCTGATGTCTCTTCTTGATGTGAAGTAGCCAATGCAGTGGTCTTTGGCTCTTCTTTTTTCGATTCAGAGCACAAGCTTTTGCTAAATTCATAGGCCTTAAGATCTCAAAACAGTTTGAAGGTGTCTTCTTCATGCAAACTCCTCATTTCTTCTATGGCAGTCACCTTCATCTCCCAAACTTCTTTTGCAGGCAATGCTTCCAAGATTTTTGAGTTGATTTCTTCTTTTGAGTACTTCACACTCAGTAGGGTGAGTTCATCCATGATTGCATTGAATCTTGATTCCATTTGTTCAATGGTTTCATTTGGTTTCATCTTGAACAACTGGAACTTCTTCTTGGCCACACTGATCTTGTTCTTTTTGATTGCATCAGTGCCTTCACAGATTAATTGTAACTTATCCCATAGTTCCTTTGCAGTCTTGCAATCTTTCACCTTCATATACATATTGCTATCCAAAGTTCTGTATATGATATCAATAGCAATATTGTTGAGATTTGCTATTTTTCTATCTTCAGCAGTCCATTCCCTTTTTGGTTTTGGAATGTACTGTGTCTCATCACCCACAGTTACTGACTTGGTGATCTCTAGTGGTCCATCTGTCAGTACATCCATCATTTCATCACGTGTTGCAGCTAGATAGGCCTGCATACAACGTTTATACTCATCAAAACGATCTAAAGAACACATCAACATTGTTCTAGCATACTGGTTCTTATCCATGATGCAAAGCTTTGAAAATCAGACTTAAAAAAGTTTTCAAAGTATTTTCACAAGCACAACAAGTAGGATTACTTCATAATAGAAGCACTGCTCCGATACCAATTGTTGGTCCCTTGAAAAGGCTTTGGTTAAGTTTAGAGGGGGGGTGAATAAACTTAACACTTCAAACTTTTGGAGTTAACAAACTCAAAGAAATTCAAGACTCTTTGATACTTGATGAGATCCGATATACTACTTTTATATGATTAAATATACGTTATATTATTATGTTTTATCAACGAATTCTATATGAAATATATGAAATTATGATATAAATAGTATGAAATGTTAATCTTTATAATTTAGAGTAGTTAGTAATAAAACTTAGTAATAATAATAAAAAGTTATCATTTTGTACCGATTTTAGTAAATTGGAGTGTCGTGTCAGATTTACGTGGGTATTTGTGGTATTTTATTGCAGATTTATAAGCCAAAACCCTGAGAATCGACATGTTGAAGTATAATCATATCTTTGGAAGGATTTAGAGAGTGTCACGAGCTTAAATGGTCAATTGAATTGCTTAAGTGGTCAAGTGGTCAATCGAAGTGGTCAAGTGGCTAATCGATTCGATTAAGTGGTAATCGAGAAATATCTTCGACAAACGAATGGCTCATTAAAACGACATCATCTAAAGAAGAGTCCTTGACGAAAGTTGTAGATTTTCCCGAGAGCTTTCCGATGCCTCTTGAATCATGATTTTTGGAGATCCAGAACTCGAGATATGAATTTTATAAGTTATATATAATTATAATTATAATTATATATAACGCTGCACATGCTGAGTAATAAGGGGGGATGGAAGTAATCATTAGGCCGGACCAGTCCGGCCTCATCAAGGACCGGTCCGGCCTCCATCTCCATTTCTATATAAGGAGCTCAGATGCAGAGCGTGAAGAGTGTACCAATATATATATATCTACTCTATATATATATATATCTTCTCCTCCTTATTTTCTTTTTAATTAGTAGTTTGTAAATAGGCCTTATGCCAAAAATAATAATATCGTAGTACTGTTGTAATGCTCGGGAAATTATCAGAAGTTCGGTGTTGTTGAAGTCGTTGTAATGTCCGGAAGAGTACGACCTCTTAATCAGCATTTGTAATCGGGTAAATTTTCTAAAGTATTTATGTTTGTTTTGTTTGATTTTATCTTTTTAGTTATTATAATGTTTTTTAGCTAAGTCTAAAATAACTAGCCAATGTTATGTAATCGTTTTATTTCGATCTTTTCGGTAAAGGAATGCTGTCTAATTAAAATTAACTAAAATTGAGTTAATTGAATCTTTTTCTATTTTGTAACGTATTGATAATATTCGGATTGACGTAATTAACCAAGATGAATCCCAACATATAACCTAACGATGAACCGACCGAGAGAAGTTAGGATATGAGATAAAAGATAGAAAAACCGGAGGGTAAAATTGGCCGTCATGAAAAGCCGTCACTACGGAATCCTATTTCCTACCCGAGGCGATTTGCCTTGGGAAAGATTAATCTTATTTAATTTGTGCTCAAGATCGTAATAATGTTAAAATCAACGGTTTAATTGAAACTAACACCGAAAGTTAAATCGATCCGCTGACAACCGGAGCCTTTTGAATAACATCGGCCGTCGACAAACGGAATAACCTCTTTTATCCGGGGTAGATTTGTACTGGTACTGCTCGAGACTAACCGAGATTAGCATGGGGCGCTTGTGGAGATTGAAATGATGACAATGACATGATGACATATGACAATTTCATGCGCTCGTGTGAGGAGGAATTGTCAACCTCGAGAGTACACCGTTTCATTTACTCAATTGGACCTAATATAAAAGGAAAGATCGAGCACATTCCGTTTCTTCAAAATATCGTATAAATCAATTATATAAACTTTGGCTAGTTCTATAAAATTATCTGTCTAGTCTATAAATATATTGGTATCTATATATTTATATCTATATATATATATTTTGCAATCTATGTACATATATATATATATATATTTTTATATCTATATATATTATATTAGAATAACTTTTTAAATTACACATTTATTTTATGTTAAGTAGAATAGTAGTCATCTGTATTATAAAATTGCGGTTTAGATCGAGTTAATAATGACTCTTTGGTGTTTAACCACACTTAGAAGAATTACCAAGTTTCCTGAGGATTCGACACTCGACTCACTACACTAGCACTACTGATTTGACCCGATACAATCGTCGGTTAAGGACTGGTATAGCACTAGAAAAGGCCACGTCGCCTTTACGGCGCCGTTGCGAACGTCGTCGACTTTACGGCGCCGTTGCGAGGGAACGTCGCTAATTTCTTTCTTTGTGTCTATGGTTACTACTTGTATTAGCTCAAAATTCTCGAGAATAAATCAACACTTTTTCTTATCTCATTTCTATTTTATTTTTCGTTGGTATCTACTTTCTTTTAGTACCAATTTTCTTTTTCTATAAAAGTCAAGCATTTTTTCTATTTTCGTTAGTTGATGACCGTAAGTGGTAAGGCCCGCTCTCTCCTTATAAGCCCGACATAAACACTTACGAAAGGCGCTTAAGAGTAGAGAGTAAACGTGGTCATACTAGTCGTGAAATCCCACCAAGAATCATCTTCAAACAAAAATACGAGAATGGTCAAACACGTGATGAAACAAATGAACAGAGGCTAGAACATGCTCAGGGCATGGACAAAACCACTGTTAACCCTAATAATAATCAAAATCATAATAATAGAAATAATGAAGATCGGAACCGGAATAATCGTAATAACCCACCAAACCCGAGACCTATCTCGTGATCAAACCGTAAGAAGAAACCAGACTAATAATCCCATACTTTTACCCAATGAAGGAGCGAATAATTTCGAAATTAAATCTCATCTTTTTGGTTTAATTGACGCAAGAGCCCAATTCCTAGGAGTGGATGATGAAGATCCACATCATCATCTCTATCTTTTGAAGAATCGGCAATACACCAAAAGTCAAGGTGCTCATAAGGAATTAACGAGGATGACTATGTTTCCTTTTTCTTTAAAAGGACGAGCCCGAGATTGGTTTATGTCTCTTCCACATCACTCACTGACTAGTTGGGAAGATATTCAAACAGAATTTCTAAAACAATATTTCACTCCAGGACGAAATTTGGAATTAAAAGTCGAGGTTGCTAACATTAGACAAGGATCTAAAGAAACACTTGGGAATGCCTGAGAAAGATTTAAAAAATTGTTAAGAGCTTGTCCCGATCATGGTTATTCCTTAGATATGCAAATTCAACTTTTCCGTAAGTAAATTAAGAAAAGATTCACGTCATGGATGTAGATCATGCATGTGGTGGTTCTTTAATGATGAGTGAAGCTCAAATAGTTTACGATGCTATAGAAAAGATTTCCAAAAATAACGAATGTGGGAAACCGGTTCTAGCACCGGAAAAGTAGCTTTTGCAGGAGAATGTGCATCTAATACGGAAGTTCTAGCACATTTAGAAAATTTGAGTAGGAAATTTGATGGCCTACAATCGAACAAAAACCAAAGTTCAGACAATAGTACACCAACTGAATACTCAAATCAGGATAATAAGCCATTAGGAATCGAAGAACCAACAGGATATTCAAGAGAGGAGGTGAGTTTTCTACAGCAGCATAGGAATTTGAACAATGCATATTCAAACTCGTTTAATGCTATTAGAAAAGATCACCCTACTTATCGATGGTCTGAAAACCCTAGTAAGCAAGGACAACCGCCATATCCAAATCCCATATAGGAATATGAATAATAATCAAGTTTATCAAGAAAACACATCTAATCGAGAATTTACGATCATTACCTAGATCCTATCCTCAACATACCACTCAAAGTATACCAAGAACTCAAAATTCAACTCAACTGCGCAGAAGGGGTTGAAAAATGGGAAAAACTAATGGAAAATATGATGGGTGTAGTATCTACTCAAGCTAAGAATATGGAAACAATGATGACTTCTATTGGTACAATCACTAAAGATATGAGTACAATGAAAACATCTATGAGTGGACATGATACCGAGAATGAGAACGATAGAAGCCTCATTGAGGAATATGGAAGATCATTTGAGTAGGGAAGGTGAACGTAATAACAAGAGACCCTCCGGAGGATTACCAAGCAATCTTGAAGAAATCCGAGAGAGGTAAATGTTGTAGTTACGAGAAGTAGAAAACTCTGTGGTAGTAATGGAGTAGAAAACTTCGAAATAATGAAGTAGAAAATGATTTAGATGGAAAAAATGATGAAACTAAAGATGAACTTGAATTCAACGATGAGGAAGAAGAAATTATAGAGAATTTCTTGAAAAGGAATAGAAGTTTGGAACCTGAGAATGAAGGTGAAAAATGGGTAAAAATCCCAAGGATTTTGAAGGATCCCATGGATAAAGATTTAAGGACTTTATTCAAGGAACATGTTAGAATGGAAGATAATGAAAAGATAATTCTGAAGGAAGATGTTAAACCTTGTATTCAACCTCAACGCCACCTCAACCCAAATTTGCAGTTAATTGTTAAGAAAGAGGTCATTAAGCTATTAGAAATGGGGATAATTTTTCCCATATCAGATAGTGAATGGGTAAGTCCAACTCAAGTTGTACCAAAGAAAGGAGGTTTCACAGTGAAAGAGAATGAAAATAATGAATGGATTCCGACAAGAAAGATTACATGTTATCGAATGTGCATTGATTTTAGAAAACTGAATGATCATACTAAGAAAGATCATCATCCACTTCCATTCATAGTTCGGATGTTGGAGCGTTTAAGTGGACATAAGTATTCTTGTTTCTTAGATGGTTATTCAGGATATTTTCTGAGATATTCATTGCAAAGGAGATAGAGAAAAACTACTTTCACTTGTCCTTATGGAACTTTTGCTTATAAAAGAATGCCGTTTGGTTTATGTAATGCACCAACTACTTTTCAAAGGTGTATGATGGCTATATTTGCTGATATGGTTGAGAAATTCTTAGAAATTTTTATGGACGACTTTAGTGTTTATGGAGATTCATTTGAAGTTTGTTTGTTACACTTAGAACGAGTGTTACAACGCTGTGAAGATACCAATCTAGTACTAAACTGGGAAAAATGTCACTTAATGGTATCAGAAGGGATTGTTTTAGGTCATAGAATCTCTGAAGAAGGTATTGAAGTTGATAAAGCTAAAGTCGAGGTAATTGAAAGGTTACCTCCACCAGTTAATTTAAGAACCCTAAGAGGATTTCTCGGACATGCAGGATTTTATAGAAGGTTCATTGCAGATTTCTCAAAAATAGCAAAGCCTCTAAGTCATTTACTTGAAAATGAAGTACCTTTTGACTTTGATAGTAAATGCATGGAAGCCTTTCGGACCTTAAAAGCGAGATTGACTATCGCACGGTGCTAGTAGCACCAGATTGAGTTTGCCATTTGAGATTATGTGTGATGCAAGTGATTTAGTTTGTAGGAGCTGTTTTAGGTCAAAGATATAACAAAATTCTCAAAGCTATTTACTATGCATCTCACACATTAAACGCAGCTCAACTAAATTATGCAACTACAGAAAAAGAACTGTTGGCTGTAATTTTTGCCTTAGATAAGTTTCGATCGTATATTGTTGGTTCTAAGGTAATAATTTATACGAGACCACATTCAAAGATCAAGTATTTAATGAGTAAGAAAGATGCTAAACCTCGCCTTCTTAGATGGATTCTCTTACTTCAAGAATTTGATATAGAAATTAAAGATAAAAAAGGAAGTGAGAATGTAGTAGCAGATCATCTAAGTAGAATGGAAAATGAAGAAAAAGGAATTGAAATTAAAGATTCATTTCCTGATGAACAACTATTTAGAATAGATACTCCTTCAACCATGCAGTTATTAAAGAATAGAATTCCTTCTAAGGAAATGTCACATTGGTTTGGAGATATCATTAATTACTTAACTTTGTGATTATATCCGTCTCATTGGACTTGGCGTGAGAAAAAGAAGTTCTTTTATGACTTAAAATTTTATTACCGGGAGGAACCGGACCTTTTCCGTAAATGTTCGGATGGGATAATCGTAAAAATGTGTGCACTGATAATGAAATTTTAAGTGTTTTATCATTTTGTCATGATCGTGAGGCGCGAGAGGTCATCATGGAGGTTGGAAAACTGCTTTTAAAGTTTTACAATGTGGTTTTATTGGCCTACACTATATAGAGATGCTTATAAGTATGTTAAATCTTGTGAATCTTGTCAAAAATGGGGAAATGTATCTAAAAATATGAAATGCCTATGCAACCTATTTTAGAATGTGAGTTATTTGATGTTTGGGGTATAGATTTCATGGGACCTTTCCTATATATTTTGGAAAAAGATTT
This sequence comes from Gentiana macrophylla, assembly GCA_026214975.1. Classification (NCBI taxonomy): domain Eukaryota; kingdom Viridiplantae; phylum Streptophyta; class Magnoliopsida; order Gentianales; family Gentianaceae; genus Gentiana; species Gentiana macrophylla. The sequence continues at coordinate 72,623 of JAOBSW010000901.1, read as the reverse complement.
ATTCTTGTAATGGTAGATTATGTCTCGAAATGGGTGAAGTGAAGCTCTTCCCACTAATGATACCAAAGTTGTCATACGATTCCTTAAAAAGAATATATTCACCAGATATGGCATTCCGAGGGCTATCATTAGTGATGAGGGTCACACTTTTGTAATAAACCATTTACTAAGATAGTTGAGAAATATGGTGTAACACATAAGTTGGAGCACGCCTATCATCCGCAAACCAATTGGGCGAGTGTAGAGGTGTCTAATAGAGAAATCAAAAGAATCGTGGAAAAACAGTTGATTCAAATCGTAAAAACTAGGCAGTTAAATTAGATGATGCATTATGGGCATACAGAACAGCTTTTAAAACACCAATTGGTTGTTCTCCCTATAAGCTAGTCTTTGGTAAGTCTTGTCATCTCCCAGTTGAGTTAGAACACCGAGCCTTCTGGGCTATTAAATTTCTGAATTTCGATCCTAAGGTCATCCGGTGATCATAGATTGCTTCAATTAATGTAACTAGAAGAATTTCGTCTCGATTCTTATGAAAATGCTCGAATCTATAAGGAACGCATGAAATCTTTCCATGATAAGAGGATCTTTAAACGTGAGTTCCATGTAGGTGATCGAGTGCTTTTGTACAATTCACGTTTGAGATTGTTTCCAGGTAAGCTTAAATCAAGATGGACAGGTCCATTTAAAGTAACACGGGTTTACAAATCTGGAGCTGTTGAACTAACTGATGGAAATACAACTTTTATAGCCAATGGCCACAGAGTAAAGTTATTTGTGGAGGGAGAAGGAATCACACTAAAAGAAGAAGTAATGCTACTGATTGATCCCCCGACAAATTGAAAAGGCAGAAAAACTAAAAAACTGAAAAGCAGAGAAACTAAGATCAACCAAATACCAGGTGCTATCTATCTTTACTCTACTTTTCTGTATTTTTATTTATGTTTAAGCTCTATTCGTCTTTTACCGTATAGATGTAAAAGAACTGGATGCCTTTTTTAGATAGAATAGGAGTTTTTGTTTTACTTTTGAAATTAGGCCTTGATAAAGATGTCGCGTTTTCTATAGAAGCTTTAGTTTTTGAACAAAACAAGAAATTGTTGAGAGAGATTAGATTGAGAGAAGTTTGTAATGGAACATCAAGGAGTGCGATAAAAGAAGGGCAAAATTTACGATGAGATCTGAGAATCTGTGGAAAAAGTGAACATGTTGGATGACTGTGGGAAAACACAACCAAATCCTGGATGAGTGTTTGAATATTATTAGGAAGGGAACGATTAGGTGGTTATCCGAAAATCCCGATGGAATTCCGAGAGATAATTCAAATGCTTCGTTTTATGAGTTAGGTTGATTGAAAGTTACATCGTAAACTACGGAAGATTTAGAAATCGAAGAATCGAGAACCCCAAGTTTAGAGTCATTTTTTATGTTTTATTTTATAAAATTTTCGCATAACTTCAAAATTTTATAAAATTGGATCTTTATGAAATTTGAGGAGTTTTATAAAAGTTTTATAAAAGTTTTTTTTAGTTTTTATTTAGATGTTTTATAAGAGTTAATATAAATTTTTATAAGCTTTTTATTAAGTGTTATAAAATTTTTTATTAAAAATTTTTAGAAATTGTTATAAAATTATAAGATTTCCTTCAAATTTTATTTTTAAGATTTTATTAAGTTTTAAAAATTATTATAAACTTATCTTTAAGATTTTAATTAAGTTGTATTAGAATTTTTATAAGTTTTAATCAAAAATCATAAAATTGGAAAAAGTGAAAAAAAAATGAACACGGACCGATCCGTTCCTAAACCCGGACCGTCCGGGGTCTAAAACATAAAAACGGGACCTCTCTTTCTTCTTCCTTCTTCTTCTTCCCTAAAAATTCCACGCACTTTTTTTTAAACCCCACCACTCAAATTTTTCTTCAATTCTTCCACAAAAATTCATCTCACACTACACCACCACTTGATTTCTTCCTCTTTCCATCTCTTTTCTTATACACAAATTTGAAAAAATAAAAAAGATCAAAAACGAGCTACATTCTTTTCCGGCGACTTTTATCACTTTTCCGGCCTACTTTTCAACGTTGTCTTCATATTAAGGTATAATTTAGTTTATTTAGTCATCAATTTCGTATTTTTCATAATTTTTTAGATTAATTTCAACTGTTTTGATTTTTGAGTGTGTTGTGACATTTTTATTTTTTGTTGTTTTTGTTGTTGTTTTTATTGTTGATTGGCTTTACCAATATCGTAGAATGGCTGAGTCGAGTAAAAGAATCTCTAAGAAACGAAAATCAAACATTCCTATATCAACTCCGGTAGTAGGCACAATAATTTTATCACCTGAAGAAGAAGCCGTAAGCTTCGATAAAACAGCATCACAAGAGGCTAAGAAGGCGTATGAAAGAATTTATAGTAAATGTGATGTTTTGGTTGAAAAGGATTAGATTTGGATGACTTAGGTGATGAGGTTAAAAATATTTTTACGAGGCGTCGGTGGTTAGAACTAGCGACCCGAGAGAGAAGGGGGAGATTAATACGACTTTAGTAGCTGAATTTTATTCGGTTTTGTCTACTATGTCGCAAGATGAGCTTAATCAGTCACAAACTGTACCCCTAAGAACTAGAAATGTTCCTTTTAACCCCGACATTATAAATTCAATATTTGGAGTTGAAGTTTTTCTGATGATGAAGATTACAGGTAGTTTGGAATTTAGATGATCCTGCAAGCTTTGAGCAGATCGCCTTACGAGCTCGAGAATGCTTTTGACCCAACCGCTGTGTGGGTTGAAAATAGATTTAACTACGGGAAGTGTATTAGAGGTTTAAGGGCGATTAAAAGATTTATTAGCCATAATCTCTATCCTTCTAGTAAACATACCGCTTATGGAAAGGAAGATGTTTGTATCGCTTGGGCGATGGTCAATGATGTGAAAGTGGATGTTGGAAAGGTCATATTTAAAAGAGTTTTCGAGAGTATTGTCATCGCCAGACCAGGGAGTCATCTGTACTTCCCTTGTTTTATTTCAGATTTATGTCGTAGGGTGGGAGTACCACCTCCGCCTAATGACAAGTTATCTCTGGCGATGCAAATCTGATTGAACCAAGCTTGACTAGGCTTCGGATGGTAGTATACGCTCTTTGATTAAAGTCGTCAAACTCAACCAGCTCCACCGGTTTTCACATCTTCCTCTTTTCCATCTTTTTCTAGTCGGCCTCAACAAACTCCTTTCTCCAACATTATCACCTATGATATGTTTCAATCTTTAGTATCGAGGCGTTGCACGTGGTCAAGCCAACATGGCTTTGTATGTTTGAAAGTAATAAGCGTGGTGTGTGATATTCGTAGAGGTTTAAGGAGGAACGAGCGGTTGCTTCAGTAATCCTACCTTTGATGATCCCGCCTATCCACCTTGTCGATCAGATCCATATACCTTACTGTATTAGGTAACACCTATTCCACCACCTTCGAGCTTTACATTAAGGTCAATTTGTAGTGTTTTTAAGGATATATTTTACATCAATTTTCCCCATATATGGATGTTTTTCATAGAAATCGAGCTTTATATCGAAATATTGAGCAAATGATGTTTTCAATGGTTTAAATGCAAAATCGAGTAGATATCGTGGTTTTATTATCTATTTTGTATGGTTTTACGTTTTGCTCGGTTTTGTCATCTTTTAGGTGCACAAATGTGGAATGGAAGAGGTCTAAATGATGTTTGATTGAAGATTAAAATGGAAAGAAAGAGATACAAGAGGATGAAGATGAAATAAAGCTTGGGAAATTCCCGAAAACGACTCGTAATCTGACGGGCTAATCAAAAGGCGTTTTCAAGAAGAAGAGTCCTTAATGAAAGTTGTAGAGTTTTCCGAGAGATTTTTATGACATTTGGATCATAATTTTGGAGGTCTACAACTCAAGATATGAATTTTAGAAGTTGCAGCCTTTTAAACGAGCGTCCCAAGCCAAACCGCCTCAAGACAGCCGACATATACTTTAATTCCCTAATTATTTAGGAATTATTCAGCAGAATTAACCGACCTTATCACCTATATATATGTGCAGCTACTCAAACCCTAGGGGATACAATTCTTTTCAAGTGCAACACACCAATAATTCCACACGCATACAGCAGCCGCAATTCACTTTTTATAAAAGAGCAACCGCATATTTTCGAACAAGAGGAGGATGAATTCTTCCAATCCAATGATCATGGTTAACAACATGATTATTGGCTAAATCACATAGCGGTAGAACAGCGGGATGAAACCACACAACATCATCACAACCATGAATCGTTAGTTTATCCTTATTTATGATTTGAATATTGTTTTATTTATCGATTGAATCTTGGATTAATTGTTAAGTGTTTTATTAGATAGGAATGTCAATGAAACCATATTTTGCTTTGAATTTATATGGAAATATGATTCAATAGTAGAGCTTTTCAATCGATACGGTTAATGATAATTTGAGAATCACTTGTTGTTAATTGGGTTGTTTAATTTGGGAACAAATTTATGATCTTGTTATGAATGTTAATTTGTTTTGCTTGGAAAAGAAAACGAACCCTAGAAATTGATTTAAAGGAATTTAATCGATTTGGAAATTGATCATACCAATAAATCGTATTTGGATCATAAAAGTGGTTGCGTGATTGTTGTGTGGTGGATCCTTGTTGTTTTACCGTTCTTTTTTAATCTTTGATAAACCGAAATCGCTTAAGTAACAATCGTTAAATTGCTACGTCTAGTTAGTTAATTAGTGTTAGAAACCCTAGTTGTTAATCCTTATTTGTCCGCAAATTTTCTGTTACTATTCATCGTTATCGTTCATAGTTACTGTTCATTGCCTTTTAGATCATAATTAGTATAAAATTTAATTTTAGTTAATAAGTTGTGACATTATTTATAACAGCTATATTTTAATCCGATAATTATACGATTCCCTTAGGACGACTCGGTAACACCCTATACTACGATCCTTATACTTGGTGTGTTCCGGTAAAATAAATATAAAACAAGTTTTATCGAACACTTTCATCCAACGTCATATCCTTATGGGAGCCAATCTAGTGGAACATGTGTATTTTCGACAGGTGTTCAGAGACCAGCGATGTCTAGTTGGGGAGGATTCACTGAGTTTGCACATATCACGACTGGCATGAGTTCTATGGGTCTTGATAGTTCAGTCAGGACCACGACTACGATTCACCCACCACTTCTTCGATCGTTTCGAGTTCAAGCTTTCATGTCGATCCTGAGGAAGACTATGAAGAAGATTAAATTACATAACTTTGTTTGATTAAACATTTTTACTGCACATTTTATTCGACATTTTCATTCAGATATTGGTTTGTTTTCGTTTTCGTTTATTTTGATATTATAATCGTTTTATCGAAATATGGTTTGCATTCTACATCGTTTTAATTTTTATAAACTATAAAAACCCAAAATAATTTTGTATCATTTGTAAATCGTTTTCAACATTTTAATCGTTTTATCGGTATCATATTCAATAAGTTAAAAGTACATGCTCATTGTTACACATGTGAGAAGTAAGAAACAAAACCACACTTGACTTTTACCTCTGTATTCGGTAAAAGAAAGAGGAGGCCGGACCGGTCCGGCCTAGTCTCGGCCTGAGCTGTGAAGAGAAATGGGATGAGTCATTCTTGAGTCCGTCTAGTGCATCCACGTAGGTATAATTTTCTATCTATTAAAAGAGGTCAGGGCATGAGAAACCATACCATCTCTTTCACTGTCTATCTACTTTCAACTCTATTTTTACTTTTCATCTAGTTTTATAAAAAATATCGAACCGATCATCACCTTCTGTCAATTCATACGAGCCTAACACCCCGGATGCTCCGGAGTCTCAAGCTTCTAACGAGAATATCATTTTACACCCTCGTTTTGCTAATTCTCCAATCCAGTTGGAGAAAGGTCTAAATGTCGATAAAATAGATCGATGGGGTAAAACGATTATTCGAGGATTTGGCTGGAAGAAGTTCGTCAGTACGCCAAGAGAAAGGATGAATGTCTCGATAGTTCGAGAATTTTATTCCGCCCTAATGACGACGTCCATGATTGATATAACTCAAATTGTCTCGGTAAGAGGAGTGGCTGTTCCCTTCTCTTCGTCTATTATAAATCTATCAAATCTTTGAAATTCCTCCTGTTACGATACAACATTTCGAGATGAAATGGGAACTACAAAATCCATATAATCATTTGAATAAAGTGCATGAGTCTTTCCAATGTCTGTTTCCACTTTTCGACACAAATCACGAAATGTCTACACGTGCTTTACTTCCACACCTAAAGGCGTGGAAGCATTTTATTAATTCTAGAGTATATCCCACCTGGGATTTTGCAAGCCTTGCCGAAAATGAAATGCTTCTACTTTTTGCTTTGGCATTTGGTGAATTTGTGGATTGGGGTATTTTGATTCAAAGGACAGTGTTGGAGTTTGCAATCACGAGAGGCAGTAGGGGGAAACCTATGCCTAATGCTTGGATGATTTCGCGTCTTTGTACTCAAGTGAATGGAGTTGGAGAGCTTGAGACGGATGAAATTTTTCCGTCTAGAAATAATAGAGTTGGTTTATTCCCGGTTGATACACCGGGTTGTTCGTCAACGATTTAGATAGGTTGTTAGTTTATGATTGTTTAAGTTTTTAATAAGTTAAGTTTGTAGTTTTCAGTTTAGTTAAGTTTTTCTTTAATTGTAATCGTTTGTCTTGTTTAATATATATGTTTCAGTTTTTAAGTTGTTTGTTATTTATATTAGTATACGTTAAGCATAAAATAAAAATAATAACGATAAAATATAATTTTAATTTTATTTTCGAACCTACTTTTTAATACTCATTGAACATCGGGACGATGCCACTTCGTAAGTGGGGAGTAGAGTTAGGTTAGAAAATTCATTAAAATTTTCGAAAATAATTATAAATTATAAAAATTATCAAAATTTTATTATAAATATGAATAGAAAATGATATAATTTGGAAGAATAAGTTTTTAATTAAGTAAAGTATATTAGATATATTATAATTATATTTTATGTCTAATTTAGATTTTAATAAGATTTTAAGTTTATATAATTAAGTAATTAATATTAGATATTGTTTTCATGAAATTATATAAGTATATTGATAATTATAAGTAAAATTTTTGAATCATTTTCTTTTCAAAATGAATTATGAGTTTAGAATTGACTAGGGATGTCGATTTTTAAGCACCACAAAAATATAACTATAAATGAAATAAATTTACCTAAATAAATTTCCAATTTTTGTTCCTACCAGCACTTGATTAGAGTGATCAAGACCTCACTCGAAATTGCCATTGTGATTAACTAAAAATAACCAACCTTTAGCTAATTTTGGTCTACATTTCCTTGAAAATACATAAGTTTGTACGTCATTTATGAAAAGAGATGAAGACATAAAAGCTAAGTTTTGGTATATCTTGAGATCGGAAAAATTAGATAAGTATTAATATATTCGATCTTACCTCATGACACTTGCAAGATAGTCGATTTTGGTAATAAGTTCGGATATATTAATATTCTATATTAAGAACGAAGCACCATATTTACACAAATTAATCAAATACCAGTATCTTCCTTATCTCATGATCGACAAATTAAAAATAATAAAAGGACATATCGGTTGTAGCTACCGATGATTTGAGTGAGTAGGTATTATCTCGAAATGTCCTATATCACTATGAGGTTAAGCTCCCGATTGCTCGATGATAGTAGTCCAAATAGTGTATTATCTCGAAATGTCCTATTGCTTTGGGAATGCAATGTAATGAAATAGAAAAAGTCGAATCATAAGATCTCAAGAATGATTACAAGTTTAAGGAAACCGACTTTTAATTTTCGATCGAAAGAGTAGTACTCCGATCAATCTTGATGAAGCAATGCTTGTAAGTGATTTTCTACACACACTCACGCTTTTAGTTCTTAATATGTTTGTTTTGTAAAAAAAAAAAAAAAAAAAAAAAAAAAAGATCGAGATTGTTTTTTTTATCAAGAATATGAAAATGTAGTGACGCATTTACTTGCCTCTTTCTCTTTTTGATTTCGTTTTTTTCGATTAACCAACATCTTGAGCCTAAACGTTATAAGCCATTTTTGTCGACTACGACCAAGTTTCCAATTCCAGGATTTCATAATAGTTGAGATTAAAAATCATTCTAATATTTTATTTATACTTATTAAGTATTACGTGTACAATTTCATCTAAATAATATTTGATGTTTAAGTTATTTAAGTTATATACACTTTCTGTCTTCTTACGATTTTAAATTAGAATAAGTAATATATTTATAATATTGACAATATAAATTACATTAAAAATTATAATCTGATCAATTATATTATCTTTTATTACCACTTATTTTTGCTCGAGGACGATCAAAAGCTAAGTGGAGAGTAGTTGATATACTACTTTTATATGATTAAATATACGTTATATTATTATGTTTTATCAACGAATTCTATATAAAATATATGAAATTATGATATAAATAGTATGAAATGTTAATCTTTATAATTTAGAGTAGTTAGTAATAAAACTTAGTAATAATAATAAAAGTTATCATTTTGTACCGATTTTAGTAAATTGGAGTGTCGTGTCGATTTATGGGTATTTGTGGTATTTTATTGCGATTTATACGCCAAAACCCCCGAGAATCGACATGTTGAAGTATAATCATATCTCTGGAAGGATTTAGAGAGTGTCACGAGCTTAAATGGTCAATTGAATTGCTTAAGTGGTCAAGTGGTCAATCGAAGTGGTCAAGTGGCTAATCGATTCGATTAAGTGGTAATCGAGAAATATCTTCGACAAACGAATGGCTCATTAAAACGACATCATCTCAAGAAGAGTCCTTCACGAAAGTTGTAGATTTTCCGAGAGCTTTCCGATGCCTCTTGAATCATGATTTTTGTAGATCCAGAACTCGAGATATGAATTTTATAAGTTATATATAATTATAATTATAATTATATATAACGCTGCACATCTTGAGTAATAAGGGGGATGGAAGTAATCATTAGGCCGACCAGTCCGGCCTCCATCTCCATTTCTATATAAGGAGCTCGGATGCAGAGCGTGAAGAGTGTACCAATATATATATATATATCTACTCTATATATATATATATATATATATATATATATATATATATATATATATATATATATATATATATATATATATATCTTCTCCTCCTTATTTTCTTTTAATTAGCAGCTTTGTAAATAGGCCTTATGCCAAAAATAATAATATCGTAGTACTGTTGTAATGCTCGGGAAATTATCAGAAGTTCGGTGTTGTTGAAGTCGTTGTAATGTCCGGAAGAGTACGACCTCTTAATCAGCATTTGTAATCGGGTAAATTTTCTAAAGTATTTATGTTTGTTTTGTTTGATTTTATCTTTTAGTTATTATAATGTTTTTAGCTAAGTCTAAAATAACTAGCCAAAGTTATGTAATCGTTTTATTTCGATCTTTTCGGTAAAGGAATGCTGTCTAATTAAAATTAACTAAAATTGAGTTAATTGAATATTTTTCTATTTTGTAACGTATTGATAATATTCGGATTGTCGTAATTAACCAAGATGAATCGCAACATATAACCTAACGATGAACTGACCAGAGAAGTTAGGATATGAGATAAAAGATAGAAAAACCGGAGGGTAAAATTGGCCGTGCGAAAGCGTGACTACGGAATCCTATTTCCTACCCGGGGGCAGATTTGTCTTGGGAAAGATTAATCTTATTAAATTTGTGCTCAAGATCGTAATAATGTTAAAATCAACGGTTTAATTGAAACTAACACCGGAAAGTTAAATCGATCCGCCTGACAACCGGAGCCTTTTGAATAACATCGGCCGTCTGACAAACGGAATAACCTCTTTTATCCGGGTAGATTTGTACTGCATTACTGCTCGGACTAACCGAGATTAGCATGGGGCGCTTGTGGTGATTGAACTGATGACATTGACATATGACAATTTCATACGCTTTCGTGTGAGGAGGAATTGTTAACCTCGTGAGTACACCGTTCATTTACTCAATTGGACCTAATATAAAAGGAAAGATCGAGCACATTCCGCTTCTTTGAAAGATCGTATAAATCAATTATATAAACTTTGGCTAGTTCTATAAAATTATCTCTGTCTAGTTCTATAAATATATTGGTATCTATATATTTATATCTATATATATATTTTGCAATCTATGTACATCTATATATATTTTTATATCTATGTGTGTGTGTATGTGTGTGAATTCATTGCTAGATTCAAGTAGATTGATGTGTTAGATAAACTAAGTGCGAGAATATAAATGTAAAGTAAGTAGCGCGCTTTTATAGTGGTTCCAGTGGTGTAATCTGTCACCCACTATTTGCCTGTGATGTTGGAGGTAATTCACTGTAGATCTTTGATGTAGTCATTACAAAAATCCCTATGTTGCTTGTCCTTCACCAATAACTATGGCTTCACAAACTGAACACTTGGAACATGTAAGATTGCTGCTCCAAAGTCTTCCACTGGTCCTTGAAGGGTAGAATTGCCTCTTCACCAGCTTCACCACAAACAACAGTCTTTCACACCCAAGGATGCTTCACTGTCTTCAGTAGATTTCTTGTAAAAGAAAGTTTGAATCAAGTAAGTGATTTGCTTTCAGCATCTTGATCAGGATGAAATGATCAGCAGCTTGATGTCTTCAAGTGTGTAAACTTGATGTAGCTTGAATGCAGATTACACTTGAAGAATTTATCCGGATCAGTAGATTAAAGCTCAGTAGGGTCAGCAGGGTGTTTTTCTTGATCATAAATCGAAGCTCAGGATTATCTGTATTTTTCTCTTAATGTTCATCACTTGTATCTGAATTAGGAGTCCTCTATTTATAGGTAGGAGTCCTTGTGACTTATGTTTGAAATTCAAACATAGCCGTTTTCATTTGTCTCCATCTTGACTTGCTTTTTCTTGATCGTTCTAGGGGATGACAATCGCCGATTCCTTTTGACAGATTTACTGATGTGTCCACCATTTGACTTGTAACCATTGGATAAAGGTCTGAATCTTTCCAACGTCCATTTGATTTTAACCATTGATTTGTTTGATAAAATCAGAGGTTGTTAGCTGTCCCTTTCTTTGTAATCTTCCAATGTAGCTTTTGATTAAATCGAAATATATGTCCAGCAGGTTCCTGAGAACATAAGTCTGTTGATATACACATCAGTAAGCTTATCCTTATTATGCTGTGTTTAAAAACACTTCAGCTTACTGTCTTTTATCTAACTTTTATTTATGAAGTTAGATTACACCTTTTTGCATATAACTAAGTTCCAATCATCACTTATCTGTGGAACTTAGACCTTGTAAACAAGGTATATGTAATCAGTTTAGGTCATCACAGACTTCCCTAAATTCTGATTCCATATCCTTGACTTTAATTACTAAGTTTGATCCCTTAGCCTTCAATCACTGAGTTTGAGCCCTCAGCCTTCAGTCTTCAGGAGGTTCCCGACAAGTCTCATTGACTCACTACCCCTCTCGATCTAGACTAGTCTCTGATGTAAGTCACCGACCTTTCTGATGCTTGTTTGATCAAACTTATACAAAATCAAACTCTAATAAACCTATACATTTGATCTAGACATCTTTTACCTTTGCTCTATAACAATTAGTCCGCACTCATCACTAAAATCTGAAAAATAAGTCCAACAATGAGAAAACTCTTTTCCTATTTGTCCCCTTTTTATGCTTCTATAGCTTTACAAATCTGGATATATCCTATTGCAAGTTGGAGCATTTCACACCACGAAATCGAGTTGGACAAATCTCTTGTTTTAAGGAAGGTATTTGCTATCCACTTTTTTGCTTCTCTTATATTGTCAGTTATTTCTGTTATATTTTTCAGTACGTCTTTATTATAACATATTTTCTGCTATTAGTTAAAGGTGTAAGGTTGGAAATCGCGATCGCGACTGATTTGTTTGTTTCTGGAAATGATTTTCATACATTATCTTAAACTGGTTTCTTTTCCGGGTTGAGAGTTACGTCGGTGCAGTATTACCAATTGGTGATTCATTTACCCCAAACCTCTTTCCCATTTTGAAGCCTAACAAACCTTGTTTATTACATATCAATCGGTGCAGTTTACTTATTCAGCTTTCAGAAAACTTAGTAATGGAACACTGGGTCAATGATAAAACATGTTTTAAAATGATTGATTGATAACTTGGTGGAACTTTATTTTCAGTATTAATTTCTCCATTACAGTGTTCACAATTTTTTCTTTAATGTTCGATGGAATGTTAGTTTCCCTTGTACCAAAAGTTCAAGGGAGGGTTATGTATGACAAGCTTACAGTGGCCCAAAATCTTCTTGTGACTAAGCTCATACCAGATGTTGCCCGTGTCTCCCCATCTTTATCTGTGTTGTATATCAACCAACTTAAAGTTCATATTGTTGTTTTGTTGCTAAAATTGGTTTCTAATTTGATCTCATTTAACAATTGATAGGATGTCTGGGATTCATCGGCATTAGACATGCTCCATCAGGCTTCTGGTATGCTGCTTTCCTTAATGTGAACACAGAAACCATAAAACTATATTTAGACAACTTTGCAGTTATAACTTGGATCATCCAGTAACATTGCATTGACATATTCAGGAAAAAAGTTGTATTTTAAGTTCGCTTTTTTGTGTATGCTCATTACAGATCCTACTGCCTGTTAGAAAAAATGCGGTAATACAATAAAAGGATGATCTCCAAGGCACGTTAAACGCTTCTTTAAAGAGATGTTTTTACGATCTCTCTCAGGATACAATGGAGTACAACTTTGGAGACACTATATGTTTATACTGATGATGCTTCTGAATGAAAAACGTTCTCATACTGAATGCCGGAGTTCTCTATATATATAGACAAGTAATCGATATGGTACCACTTCGTCTTCAAAGGATATGTCCCATGAACAAGCACCAACGAAATGGTGTGTCCCAATGGACAAGCACCAACGAAATGGTGTGTCCCAATGGAAAAAATCCCTCTACGAAAAGGTATGCATTCGCATGGGTTCGTTTAGGTTTCGGGGGCGTTGCCCCCGAGCCCTCACGGGCGCCGCCTCGACCCACCGCGACTGACCGGGCGTGTCGAACCCCGACTAACTCAGCGTGCAACGACACAAGTGAAACAAAATAAAAACTGACTTTGTGAATAAAATATCTAACATTTTCCCCCTATTTTTTCACAAAAAAATTTGTATGTAAAAACGGCTGCATCACCTAAGTGACTGCCTACGTACCCTTTTTGGGGATCAAGCCACCGTAGTTCATGCAGACAAGGACTAAGCATCATCGTAGGAAATCATACATAAATGAAAGTAGCTTTTGGCTTTGAACTTCCACTTAGTGTAAACAACTCAAAGTCACATCAGGGCGCTATGGTGAATAAATCTTGAACCAAGGACCCTATCATGATGTTACCGGAGTTATCACACATACTATTCCGTTAAAAACAGTGTCTCTTCATTCCAACGCATTAATGGCCATGCGTACATCCCGAGATTCATGAATGCTTTAGAGACGGTCTAAATCTCATAGAAAGCGGCCTGACTTTCACACTCACATAGGTAAGTTCTTTTAAAGTGATATCTGCGAGTCACTTTTCCCAATGACGTAACTTATTAAGAACTAATTTCAACCTTTACCATGCAAAGAATTACTCACACTAGAGATTTTATGAATGGGATCTATTAAATACTCTAGCAAGATCGATCTAGTTAGACTTTAACTTGTTTGTACCCTTTGAACTCTGTTTATTTTTTCAAAACATGAGTAGGGTTCCCATTAAAGCTAACTAATGTTTCATAGACCTTAATCCCATTCCTTTCGATGTTATTGCAATCATCTCTCTAGCAATCCTTTTGTGAAAGGATCTGCTAGATTGCTCTTTGACTCTACATAGTCAACTGTGATTACTCCTTGCTTAAGTAATCCTCGAATAGACTGATGTCTCAGACTAAGGTGTCGTTGCTTACCATTGTAAGTCTTACTTGCTACTGAATATAAAGTAGCCTGATTGTCACAATGAATCATTACGGCCGGGGGCGGCTTGTCCCATAATGGAATATCAATTAATAAATTTCTTATCCATTCAAACTTTTTACTTGCATCTGCTAATGCAATAAATTCTGCTAACATAGTCGAATCTGAGACACAAGTTTGTTTCTTAGAACACCAAGAAACAGTTGCACCTCCTAAGGTAAAAACCCACCCTGTTGTGGATTTACAATTCGATTCTATGTTATTCCAACTTGCATCATTGTATCCTTCAAGAACAAATGGAAAACCACGATATCTGTAAGCGTGAATCGATTGTTCCTTTATATATCTCGTAACTCTTGAAACCGCGTTCCAATGTTCTTTTCCGGATTACTAGTAAATCGACATAACAATCCAATCGCATATGCAATGTCCGGTCTTGTGCAATGCATGGCATACATAAGACTTCCAATCACACTTGCATATTGTAATCGGTCATAGCATCTACCAAGATTTTCATTAACTTGATACTAGGATCAACGTGTGTAGATCGGCTTATGATCCATATGACCATATCTTTTAAGGATATTTTCAAGATAATGAGATTGACTCAATGATATACATCCATCTTTCCTCATTATCTTTATCCCTAAGATTACATTTGCTTCCCCAAATCCTTCATATCGAAGTTAGATTCCAACAATTGCTTGGTCTCTTTTATTGATTCCAAGTCCGCCCCAAAGATAAGCATATCATCCACATATAGGCAAATCAAAATACATGAACCATTTCTATAATGTAGAATAGATACACTTATCCGCTTCATTAACTTTGAAGCCATTAGCCAACATCACTTTATTAAATTTTTCATGCCATTGCATAGGGGCTTGTTTTAATCCGTAAAGAGATTTCACTAGTTTACAAACTTTCTTCTCTTGTCCGGTAAAACAAAACCTTCGGTCTGCTCCATGTATACCTCTTCATCCAAATCACCATTTAGAAAAGCCGTTTTAACATCCATTTGATGAACAACTAAATTGTGAATGGATGCAAGAGATAACAACACACGGATAGATGAAATTCTAGCCACATGAGCGTATGTATCAAAATAATCTACTCCTTGACGTTGTTTGAAACCTTTTGCTACTAGGCGAGCTTTATACTTATTAATTGAACCATCTGCGTTCAACTTTCTTTTGAAAATCCATTTAGAACCAATTGGTTTAGAACCTTTTGGCAAATCAACCAATTTCCATGTCTGATTTGACATGATAGAACTCATTTCATCGTTGATGGCTTCTTTCCAAAAAACAGCATCACGAGAGGAAATAGCTTCTGAATATGTGACAGAACATTATCATCAATCATTAACTTGGTTTGATGTGTAATATTATTTACATCACCCTCAAGTAAAATTGTCACAATTCAGACCAAAGGTTTTTCTTTCCTTTGCCTTTTACTTCTCCTTATTTCTCGATCCGCTTGTGATTCCATAGAGAGTCATCAAGAGATTCCTCACGAACTCTCTTGGAAGTACTAGGAGTAACATTATCTCCAAGTTTCTCAACAGAAGATTTATACATATGCTCAAAAAATTCAGCATCAATAGACTCAATAATATCATAAGATTCTAACTTTAGAAATCTATATGCGGTGCTATTCTTAGCATAACCTATAAATACACATTTATAAGTTTTACTTCCCAACTTAGTAATTTCAGGATTAGGCTTTCTTACATATGCAAGACAACCCCAAACCTTAATACGGCTTATGTTAGGTTTTCTACCAAACCACAATTCATACGGAGTCTTTTTAACATTTTTCTTAGGAATTCTGTTTTGAATAAAACATGCACTTAAGATTGCCTCACCCCACCAATAATCAGGTAAACCAGAACTGATAAGCATGCAATTTACCATATCTACTAACGTTCTATTTTTTCTTTCTGCTACTCCATTTGATTCGGGTGAATACGGAGGAGTAAATTCATGAACAATACCGCTGGCCTCACAAAATTTAGATAATTCTGTTACTTGGTATTCTCGCACTCTATCCGAACGTAATACTTTAATTTTCCGGTTTAACTGATTTTCTACTTCTGCTTTATAGATCAGAAACTTGCTTAAGACTTCATCTTTACTTTTCAATAAATACACATAAGCATATTTCGAATAATCATCTATAAAAGTTACGAAATATTTATGACCACCACGAGACACTTTACTGTGTAAATCAGAAACATCAGAATGTACTAAACCAAGTAATTCAGATGTACGAACAACAGACTTATGTGGCTTACATGTTATTTTACCTTGAACACATATTTCACATTTTCTCACATTATCATACGTACATTTAGGTATTATCCCTAAATTATGCATGTTCTTGACAGATTTATAATTAGCGTGTCCTAATCTAGCGTGCCACAAAGTTGAAGAGTCGACAACATAAGCAAAGTTATTTTTTATTACATTCATCTTAATCATGCCATTACAAGAGTACCCTTTGCCAACAAAGACATTGTTTTTAGTTACAATCAAATTATCGATTCATACACAATCTTGAAACCAAATTTTATTGAGACGATCTCCGTAAATCGTGTTCTTTGTCATCTCAGAACATGAAGAACTTCACCAATGTTAATGTCTTTCCCGAAGTAAACTTGAGTTCCACTTCGCCAATACCAATAACCTTGGCTTGCACATCATTTGCCATCTTCACCGCAGACGTTCATCAAGATTTCCTTGTAAGTCTTAAACTCGGATCGATTATTGCTTACATGGATTGTAGCACCGGTATCCAGCCACCACCCTTCATCAATTCCAACAGAATTGGCTTCTTCCACAATCGCTACAAACTTCTGATCATTATTGCCATCAACAGCATTGACATGATCTTTTGTCGACTTGTCATTCTTGCCTTTTTCCTCTTTAATGCGAGTTCGGCATTCGCGTGCGGTGTGACCAGGCTTCACAATAATAACAATCGCTTTTGAATTTTTCTTAGAAGATTCTCGCTTGATCTCTCCTTCAAAAATTCTTGCGCTTTTTATTTCCTGGTTTGCGACCTGAACCATATTTGCTTTTTCACCTCATGTTCGAGATTTTCTCGCTTTTGAGAGTCTTCCTCAATACGTAGGTGACGCATGAGGATTCCAAAGTGTGCTTAGTTTCATCATGTTTCGCTTTCTTTTATACCCATTCCATGAAGTTGGTAATTTAGCAATAATTGTTCCAACTTGGAATGCTTCGAACAAAGTTATCTCAAAGATTTTTAAGATTAGAAACAATGACAAGAACTCGTGAACTTGAGTAAGAATAGACTTACTTGCAATCATTTAAGTAATCGATATAGTTAGCAATCAAAAATTTCGATTACTTGCCTCTTCAATGCGGTACTTGTTGTCTAGTGCCATCCATAATTCCTTTGTCGTCTCGATTGTCCTATGTCCATTGTACACGTAATCGCATAATGTCGTTGAAATGTGTCCTCTCGCACAAGAAATCATCATCCTTGCGTTTCCTCCTTTGTTCCTGCGCAATTCCTTCTTGCGTTCATCGATTGTCGCCCTCTTGCTCTTCTTCAACAGTTGAAGATCATCACTCGAATGTAAGACAACTTGATTGTTGTCGGAAGAATGAACCTTTTCTTGCCAATAGTAAAATTGTGTCCATCAAAACGATCAAGACGAACCAAGTCCTGATTCATGACTTGAATCGATGGTGCCACAGAATCATTCAAACTTAGATCCTTGAATGCAGACATCTCTTTAAAATTGTTAGAAAAAATGCGGTAATACAATAAAAGGATGATCTCCAAGGCACGTTAAACGCTTCTTTAAAGAAATGTTTTTACGATCTCTCTCGTGGATACAATGGAGTACAACTTTGGAGACACTATATGTTTATACTCGATGATGCTTTCAATGAAAACGTTCTCATCTTTGAATGCCGGAGTTCTCTATATATATAGACAAGTAATCGATATGGTACCACTTCGTCTTCAAAGGATATGTCCCATGAACAAGCACCAACGAAATGGTGTGTCCCAATGGACAAGCACCAACGAAATGGTGTGTCCCAATGGAAAAAATCCCTCTACGAAAAGGTATGCATTCGCATGGGTTCGTTTAGGTTTCGGGGGCGTTGCCCCCGAGCCCCTCACGGGGGGCGCTGCCCCCTCGACCCACCGCGACCTGACCGGGCAGGTCGAACCCCGACTAACTCAGCGTGCAACGACACAAGTGAAACAAAATAAAAACTGACTTTGTGAATAAAATATCTAACACTGCCAGTGCTGATCTTGTTGTTGTTTTAATGGAAGATGGAAGAAGGAGTGGCCAATATTTTTCTTGTCGGGAAAAGGTAGTTATACTTCAATTGGATGGTCTACTGGCTTAAAATTAGTGGAATTTTGTTTTTCTTGTGTGCTGCACTCCTTTCTTCTGCTGTTGTTCTTTTTGGCTCTTAGTTACTCTTTAAAAGGGGGAAAAATTTGGGGTAATTTTTCAATGGGTAAGATCATATCACTTAAAAAGATTTGTGCTAAGAAGAGGTGCCAAAAATGTACCTTCTCAACCAACCCCAAATACCATCCAGCAGAATACTTACCATCATACTCTCTTTATAATCATTTTAACAACAAATCATTTTAAATTTTCCTATGCAAAAGTTTCATGTCTAGTTGTTTGTCTTGTGTTTTACTTGGTTGTTTGTCTTAGAAGAATTAGTCTGAAATCTGAGTACTTGTGGTATTATTTTACTGTGTTTATCTGCTCAGTCTGATACTTGATTAGATATGCATAAAGATTATACCCATGTGGCTCTCTTGTGTTTTCCTTTCATCCTTTGATATATATTGCATCCAGAAATGGTTAATATCCTGTGTTTCAAACAGTGTGACAACTAGTCGGTTTAGTATAAAGACTTCAATACCTCGGAAGCATGGACCAGCAAAAGCAGTTTACCACAAGGTATGTTGCTACAGTTGCATCAAATTCTGTTTTTTTCTTCTGTGAAGAGGCCAATATGTTGAGGGTATAAACAGAAGCAGTCTTGATCACAATTTCCCTCTCTTAATCATTCTTACATTCTTATCCACTGTTGCTTTGTTTTGCAGGCTCTGACTAAGTTCTTCAATATTGTTTTACAGGTAAAACTTGACAAAACAATTTTTTTTGTTTCAGTGTTTGTGGGTCTAACTTTGAGTCCTTTGTTGTAGGCATTCCTCAAACATATTGATTTCAAAACCGTTTGTTGTGCTGTGATTGCTAGTCCTGGATTCACTAAGGTTCGTTTTCTTTAACATATCAGTTACTTGTTGACTTGATGGACTCGTGATTCCTAAATGCACCATGAGTTTGCAAGAATATAGTGTTATGTTGCAAGGAGTGTAGGTTAACTGTCAGTAATTGTCTGTTTTCCTCACGAGCAGGAGCAATTTTATGACCACGTAAACTCGGAGGCTGAGAGCAAGCAGCTGAGAACCATTATTGAGAATAAATCTCGCATAATTCTTGTACCGACAACCTCAGGATATAAGTATGATATTTCACCATCTCTTCTCGCTCTCTCTCTCCTCCTTTTCAAGTAAATACCTTGGGTTTAAATCTCGCATAATTCTTGTACCGACAACCTCAGGACATGGTGGTTGTGATTGCAAAGGTTACTACATGGTAAGAATTAGTCGATAAAATTTGTTGACACTTAAATATCAAGTTAATAGCATCCTCTGCTGCATTTCATGGGTGGAAGTGAATCGGGCATCTTTAAATGGGAAAGGATATTCAAATACTCCCTCCATTTTTTTTTAAAACCGTCACTTTAGATAATTTGTTTTGTTCACATTTATCTGTCACTTTAGAAAACCAATACAACATTTATTACACATCTACCTTCACATTAATTACAATACTTGAACAAACTCTTTACAATATCAATATAGAATGAAAATGTAAAATTCATTTCCCAATGTGTCGGTAGCATTCAAAGGTCAATTTGGCAGGTAAAAAGGCCAACGAAATGCCAGTTTCAATGAGTATTTAATATTATGAGATAAAGAGTTTCTCTAAGATCGACGTAATTTACATAGTGGGAGAGGATATTCAAATAACAAGAAGGGCAACTATATTATTGACATCTTTATTTCGATATCATTAATCACTTTCTTAATCTCTCACAAAAACCTAAACGTCAATTAAAGAAAAACGGAGGTAGTATTAATTATCATTTACATAACGTGCATCGTTCCTTAGAGCACCATCACGTTGAATTTTCTTCGGGATTATTAGTTTTACATCTTGTTGAATTTTGATGTTCCACATGGATAATGATGCTATGGGACACTACAAAGGTCTGTTCTTTTGGGACAATGATATTGTTTAGGGTGCTGCTTTGATCTGGTTTACCTTTCTGTAGTAGTAATAGTTAAATATTTATGAGGGATTAAACTTAATTTCTTCTGGTTTCTGTTAGGATCCTCCTGATTGTGCATGCTACGGACCGAAACACTTCAGGTAAGAGTATAAGGCATTCTTTACTTTTGATCTTGCGTTTTCTTCAAGTGGCTGTGAAAGAATTTTTGTATCCGTATTGAAAACAGTCTCCATAGTCTTTAATTATGTTTTTACTTTATTTAGTAGTCGAGCCAGAAA
Source organism: Gentiana macrophylla (assembly GCA_026214975.1). NCBI lineage: Eukaryota > Viridiplantae > Streptophyta > Magnoliopsida > Gentianales > Gentianaceae > Gentiana > Gentiana macrophylla. Next base: position 51,891 of record JAOBSW010000901.1, on the reverse strand, counting down.
TTATATGCTTAGGATAGAAATACGCGTCACAATTGAATTACTTTGGCATGAATGGGGATTCAGTATCTTCTCTACTCAGATTCGTAAAATACAGAATCTCTATATTTTTGTACTACGTACTTATAGTTCACGAAAGGCACAATATACAGATTCTTAATTCAGTTGTACACTTCACGATTTCACCTGAATAGAGATTCTATAAGGAAAATGGTTTTGAGTTTAATATTGAAACATAGCGGAAACATCCTTTTATAGAAATACTACCTCCCATTCAAAATATGTTTCATCCTACACTTTTCTACTCATTCCATAATATGTTTCATTCTACATTACTAACGCAACATTTATCGCTTCTTTCTATCTTACCCTTAATTTATTATGAATTCAACAACTTTTCATTACTTAACAACTATCGCATTAATGATAATATGGCTATTTTTTAGGCATTAACCTTCAAATTAATGACATTCAACCAATTCCTTAATCTGTGTGAAAATTCTTAGGATGACTTATATTTTAGACCGGAGGTAGTACAAGTTAAGGTTGTGTACAATTGTCATAAATTGCCAAGCTCTTCCGTGGACCCCTCATAGTCGGGATACATAGACACTTGGCAACCTCCTATAGGTTCTCCATACAGGGTAAATTTTTTTTGTCGTCTCCATGGAGGTCGGTTCTGTGTTTTTTTCAGTTTGTATGTAGCCTAAAGATGATGTCTTTCCAAATTGCACATTTTACCTGTGTCGACTTGCTGTGCTTTCAACCACTATGTTATTAATTAACTCATTGCTCGTCTTTTATGGATTTAACAGAACTGGATCAGCTGACGGGTGTTGCAGCAATCCTTCGATTTCCTCTGCCAGATTTGGAAGATATAGAAATGGGATTATTCGTTTAGATAGCGACCATTGTGTGGACGTGTTTCTGCGTGTATGAACGCTGGATTTGACAAAATAATGGGTTCTGTACGTTGCGACTTTGCATAAAATTTCCCGATATAAAGGATGTTAAAGTATGTAATTTAAGGTGCCATAGTGCTATTGGTTTCTTATAAGAACTAGTGAATGTCATATACTTTCATGAATTGTAGTTTGTTGGTTTGCCTACATTGTTGCACATTTGCCTTTGGATGTAATTTAAGAATTTTTTTTTGTTGTTGTTGTTTCTTTGTTTTTGCCTTTCCCAAAGGAATGGATATTTGATATATATATATTGTCCAAAATTGTACACAAAGTTGGACAAAAATTCCTAAAGCTAGACAAAGGGAATGCACATGGGCAATAGCCATTTTACAAACAACAGTAGATTGATGCGTTGTGGATCAAGAGTTTCCTAAACTTTGTTTCAAGGACGGATTTGAAGAGTTCCTCATGTAGCTTAAAGGTCGTAGAAAATCGGGGCCTTATGATTATTGATGTCGTAAGATATACCAAAATCAAGAATTTCTTTCCATACATACTTACCCCTTCAAATAGGAGAGATGCCATGGTAGCTTGTTATACTATCCATATCGTTTCAAGAACACTACCCATAGAGCTTGAGGAATCACAAGCATACGCCAACTCAAACTTAGCTAAAAGGGAATGAACATCATTTAGACTTTGGAGGCCTAAGCCTCCTTCTCCTTGGATTGACAAATTAAGTCCCTACTCATATTATGCATTTTAGGTCATCCATGTCAACCCAATAAAATTTCTTGTTGATCTTCTCCAAGGTGGAAATGGTTTTCAGAGAACCTTTAACAGCTTGCATAGTGTAGTATGGAAGGCGGATATAACTTATGGAACAAGGATTCGTTTAGAAGCTTTGTAAAGACATGATGACGGTTAAAATAATCTATCCTACGGCATCAATATTCTAACCATTATGAGCTAAAATAGTTGTTTCGACCTATAAATGTGAACCATTTGAGTTGAATAGCATATGTTGGGTTCATGAGTCGAGAAATCGCACTTAGCGTTTATTTTCCTATTTCGATATTATTTCGTGCATTATTTGATGATTTTCGAGGATACGAAATATTGGGAGCATCATGGACGAATCTGAGTGGACTAAACGAAAGGAATGGGCCTAGTTTACCCCGGTTTAAAAGAAAAAATACCCCGGTTTACCGAAAGGTGATGCCGACTTACCGAGAGTCCCGAATCTTCAAAAACTTGTTTTCTTGGACGAGGGGTAGAACTAGGTGTTTCTAAGTCGGTTTAGATAGCTATAAATAAGAGGCTCCGCCTCGAACTCAATGTAACAATTGTACCTTACAATTTACAAGTATTATGCAATAAAAGTTTTTGTTCTTTATTATTTTATGAGCTCAGTCGGTGACGACGGAGTCGCCGAGATCCGAGGAGATCTACGCTGCCTCCGAGGTATGATTTTCTATCTTTTCCGAGATGTAGACCTGTCGTTGTTCTTTACGATTAGTATGATTTAATTGCTTATTTAGTTTAATTATGTAGTAGTTAGTTTATTTTACCCCATGTGTTATAGATCTGATTCATTGGTGAAGAAATCATGAAATAGTGGTTGCGTTCTTCAAATCTGAGACGGTCTATATCGCTAGATCTGAATACCTAGTAAATTACTAGTTCATGATAATCGGCGCCAACTACGTTGATCGATAGATTTAATTTACATGTTAGTAGCTTTGATCAACTATTTGCATGTCTTCGTAAACTATCATGAAATACGAATAGTGAAGTGCTATGTTTGGACATTATCTTGAATGGACCTTAGAACGCGTCTTGATCGATGTCGATAAATTTGTCTAGGCGGGTTTGCGGTATGAGTTAGTGTTCAATATCGAAAACTCTAGTTCTTTATGCGTATGGGCTTACGGACCAATTATGGAGGGTAGCTTATGTATAGATTGTCTACTACCATTGTCGGAGTAGATATGGTTAGGAGTTGTACCAGTGATTTGAACAATGAATAAATTCACCAATAGGGAGGACCGTTGGATGTGTGGGGAATAACTAATTACTCATAATTGAAATAATACATTAGAAACTCTAGTTTGCTTCGTTGAACTGCATAATCTTGCTAGTTGATGGTTACCAAATTTACAACTATCTATATTATAGTTGGTCGTAGACCATTAATAGTGACAAGCTCAATCTTGATAATTAGACTTTCTTACGAGTCACTGTGGGATCGACCTTGACTCACCAGTACTGTACTACGATAGACCTAGTCCTATTGCTAGTAAGTGCTTTGCACCCGATCAAGACACTTAGATTTCCACCCGTAAGCTTTTTGTACATCCTCTCAACCAGAAATCCAAAGTGGTTACCTGTAATGCTTTTGTGGAACACCAAGATGTTTACTAAGATTCAAGGTAATGGGGATGTAAACACAACTGTTGATCAATAGAGCAATATGCTACATGATATTCTTTGAAAAACGACCAAGATTAATCAAAATTCACGCTCTTACCTAATCAATGAAAAGGACTTCATCACACTATTAAGCTCAGTATGTTGGTTGTGAGAGGCTTCACATAGAAAAAAAAACATCATATGATAAAATAGATGTGAAATGCCAATCCTTTTTTTAGAACATCCGAGCAAAGGGAATCACTTTGGTTGCACTGGTGACCTCTTCTTGAACTCCTTGAACATATTTTTGTCTTCATCATCCCGCTATCTCATGTAAGCCGTGAACATCTCGAGCAAGGAAATCACTTTGAGATCCATGACCATTGGCTACACCGAACCAACATGAAACGAGGTAGGTCGTGGGTGAAATGTCCTTCTAACAACCCCGGAAATGAGCTTCAGAATCGAGACGGGTGACACCGCCGTTGATAAGCAAATGAACCTTGAGGTGGCGGATAAAAGGGGAACTCGGTAAGGAGATGATGGAGGCAACTAGAAGGAGGAGGATGGAGGCATATCAAATGAGGCATGATGAAGTAACTTTTGATGCATGAGGCTCAAGTTGCTCATGACATTTCCTCAAGTCCTTGGCGGAGGCGGAGGCAAAGCAAAGCATGAGGAGCTAGATCAAAAGATACAAGAGTAACTCGCTTAGACCAATTAGAGAAACGGGTATTATGCTTACCACATGCCATGCATGAGAAGAAGAGGTCTCGTAACCAATCTCATACAAATATTAAAACCTACATATTAACATCATATATAGTAGTATTTATGCTCAAGTTTCCTAACTTAGACTCGACACCAATCTGTAACACCTCACTCCTGGATATCGAGCACTTATCCGTAAATGGAATGTTCGAATTTGATAGAAAACCTTAAAACACACGTAAGTTTGATGTCATATCGTAGTAATAAAGAGAACGTGGAAGAAGAGAAACATACAGAGATCGGGAGGAATAGACCCTCCGTGCCTTCCACAAAACAAATCAACAAGAATACCACCACAAAACTAAAACCATAAATTATTTGAAACAAAACTAACATCCATTACAACCCAACATGATCAAGTGAAAGGAAAATTTTAACTACTTGGCACACATGCCTTATTCAAGGGAAATAACTACTAAAAACAAACTATTGAAGCATAAAGGACTCTATGACTTCAATCCTAGGCTTGCTGTTCAAACTTGCCATTAAACTCATCCTAAACATGCATACCATCTTATTCCAAATAAAGGAGTACGCTCATGCATAAGCTTAATAAGGAGTAGAAGATGAAAAAAAGAGAGATTAATGTCCGTCAAATGCCGGAGACATGACATTAATCACCCACTTAACAAAACATTTTAAAGGCATAGAATTGTAGCATACACAAAGCTACTTTAAGAGCATACTTTGTACAATGCATAGATTACATGTTCTATTAACTACAATAGTTCATATTGCATATACTTGTTCGGTTTACATCAACGTACTTAACATTGTCATGTTCTTTATGCTACATATCATTTTCATGTTTCTTGTAGTGTTCTTGTTCAAAATATAAGACCAGATATTCAAGGGTACAACGCAATGATGAAAACCTACAATGGAGGCCATGGTGAAACTTAGGTAATATGAATTGATAACATCCCACGTGACACGTAAGATTACGGCATTCATGTAATACATTGAGCTGCAATAGGAGTAATTAAAACTAGTCATACATCCAATACTTTATGTACATGGATTGTAGTACTTGTGTAATACATTGCGTGTAAGTAACTACACATCACCAAGACATATGGGGCATATAAAGCACATAGGAGCTTTTAAAGCACATAAGTTCATCTTCAAGTCCATATCTACCATATGTGATCATACAAAGGCCTTAACAACATCATACTACCAACCTATCTCCACTACTCATAGTAATATACATTAAACTATTTTTACAACTTACGAAAAAAAAAGTACAATATTGATGTGATTCCCATTGAAAAGAAATAAATTAAGTCTATTATTTTTGTTATTGGGCTTGTGAAAACTATTTGGACTTTTTTTATTTATTTTTTGTTGTTATTATGGGTTTAAATCTTTATTTCAATCAATAAAACCCATGTTGGGTTTAAGTATTGCAAGAAAGCCCATTAAGGCTTTTATTAGGTCATAGGCGAATTTTATTATGTGTTTTATCCCACATTGCTTAGTTTATTATTTTACTTCTAGTGACGTAGCCTATATAAAAAAGACATTTAGAGTCATTGTAATCATCGACATTATTGAGTGAAATTTATATTAAGCTTTCAAGCTTTTTGTGAGTATTCTTATGTAGAATATTCAAACATGAACTTATCAAGGTTACGAAAGCATACCTTATGGTGTTCGTATTTCAAAGTATATTATGCGTTAAGTATATCAAGGTATACCAAGGTTCTTAGGTACATATTATTTAAAGGTTGAGGTCATACAAAGGTTCTTAGTTACATGTTAGCTAATGTTAAAAGGTGCTCGTTCTTTTATTAATACTTTTAATCGGTCTTTGGACACATTCGGATATGATTCGTTTACGGATCACATAAGTACCTTGAACATACCACGTACAAGCACATAACTACCAGAAACCAGACCCTGAAGACTTACTTGGGTCGCTTCACCAACTGGGCAGCTCGTGAAAGCGGCCTGACTAAAGCCCTTAGGTATTTTTTTTTTGCTACAACTACCCGACAACTATTATACACATATGTTTATGTCCAAATTCGTGGACTCTGACATAAAAATAGTAAATACTTAAAGAAAACATGATCTTTAAAATAAATGCTTATTGAAGGCAAAATACTACAAATCTACTTCTTTCCTAGTCAGAAATCAGGCACAAATGCTTCATTTACTTGTCGTGGTATCCACGCAGCAAGGAAGCGCTTAAAAAGGATGTTCGATGGAATGTGGGACTGGTTTCAAATAAAAGTTTTCGACGACCCTTGGATCGATTGTCCTTCCATGCGACACAAGCCTATATTTAGGGGCACTTTACCTAGAAATAATCTTGTCCCACGATCTCTTGATTATGGGCCAAAGGAAATGGAACTCCAAGCTTATTACTTCATCCTTTTCCCACATGAAGTCTGCTTTGCTATTTTATCATTTGCTGTGTCACCTCAAGCCACTGAAGATAAGCTTTTATGGCCACATACCCCGAATGGTTCTTATACCGTAAAATCGAGATATCGGAGGATTTGTTTCCACAGCCGTTATGGGAACTCTCTTTCCTTTGAACCTTCTTGCTCAAATCCGAGTAAATTCTGGAACAGACTTTGGAGCTTAAAATTGCCCTCCCCCCCCGGGTGACCCACTTCCTTTGGCTTGGTATGCAAGACTGCCTTCCAACCGCCGCTAATCTTGCCACCCGCAAGGTCTGTCCTAGCCTTTGCACTTTATGTGGAGATTCACCAGAAGTTCAGGCCCATTGTTTATTCCGTTGCACCATCCCCAGTGTTGTTTGGAGTAGAGTGCCCGAAAGCAAATAGTGGAAGGATTTCAATCTTCGGACTTTTCGCAATGGTGTAGACTATGTTACCATCATGGAAGATGAATCAATTGCCACAATAATTGTTGTCTTTTCTGGGCAATTTGGAATGCTCGTTGCGATTGGATTTTTGAAAGAAAGGGAGCAAATATTGGTTCGATTATCTATTATGTGTTTTCGGTGGCGGACGACTACATTGAGGCATGGAGCAGCTTAAGGCATCACTCAAATAATTCTCCCGAATTCCAACAGACCTGGACAGCCCCTCAGGCCGGTTCTTTCAAAGTTAACGTCGACGCCTCGGTTCGTAACAACTCTATCTCAGTTGGGGGCATTATTCAGGACACCCATGGCCAGGTTTGCCACCCTTTTTCTTTCTTTTTAGATGCTGCCTTTGATGCCTTACTTGGAGAAGCTTTCGCTTTTTATCACGGTATAGCTTTTGCTTTGGGCTACGGTTATCGAAACGTGGTCATCGAAGGGGACTGCCTTACCATTGTGCAGAAACTTAACAAAGCAGAGGAGGATCTTTCGTCTGTTGACAACATCATTTATGCTTGCATATGTCTTGTCCATTTGTTTGATCATATTTTGTTCTCTTTTGTTAAGCGTAACGGGAACTTTCCCACGCATTTGTTAGCTTCTCTTGGGTCCCCGTCCCCACCCTTAGTAGAATGGGGATCTTCCTTCCCCCCTTCGGTTGTACTTGACGCTCGAGCTTTGGACATTTTGAAATAATACTATCTTTTCCTCTAAAAAAAAGTTCTTTTTTATAAGCTCATGATTCTGAGACATTAAGTTACATGATTAATATCTTCATTCATCCGGTGAAACAGGAGGAGTAGAGATCCTCATACTGGTACGTTTGGATAGATGGAATGGAATGACTACATTGGAATGAAATGACTATGTTGGAATAGAATGTAATGGACTTGATTCCATTACTACGTTTGGTGCACACTGGAATGGAATGTCCGATACTAAGGAAGATGGCAGGTGACGGGTTATGGGTGTTGACGGCAGCGGGATATGAGAGGTGATTACGGTGTGTGGGGGCGGAAGCGGCGGTGGGTGGTGATCGTGGCAGTGGTACGGGTGATCGGTGGTGGCGGTGGTAAGTAGTGATCGTGGTGGCGGTGAGTGACCAATGGCAGCGGGTGGTCGGTGGTGATCGTGGTGGCGGTGGTGGCGGGTGATCAGTGGTGACTGGTAGGTGGTGATAATGGTGGCGATAATGGTGGCGGCGGGTGATCAGTGGTGAGGGCGTTGGGTGGTCATCGTGGTGGCCGTGATGGTGGGTGATCGGTGTTGGGTAGTGATCGTGATGGTGGGATGACGGGTGATCGGTGGTGACGGGGCGACGGGTGATCGGCCGGTGGTGAGTTGTGATCGTGCATTCCATTCCATCCATTCCATCCGATTTTTGATAGAATGAAAATGACCCTATTTCATTTCATTAGATGAAAAGAATTTCATTCCTTCTTATCCAAAAACTCCAAAATGATGGAATGGAATGAAAAAAACATTTCATTCCATTCTATTCATGCAACAAACACGCCATAAAGAAGAAAAACGATTCCCATGATCCCGTTTGGCAATGATAATTTTTTACCAATCAAGAAAAAAAAAGAAAAAAGAAATAGTAAGAAAACGGAAACAACCGCTCTTCTAAATTTAGGCTTATCATAATCAATGATACAGAATGTTGTGCCTTTATCAATATGTGAGGACTCTTCCAGGAGCTGCATAGGTTCTGGATCTTGGGTACGAGACGACCTTAACATCTCCATCCTTAAAATCAACAGGTGATTCTTCGTCGATTTTTCCAAGTTTCCCAATCCCTACGCTCCGACTCCTAATCCCTTTTACCTCACTACTAGCTTGCATGTAATTTGTTCCTGTTCCGGTTCCTTGTTCCTCAAGTTTCTCAAGATCATGAACCTTATTGTTTTCCCCATTTGTACTAATCCGGGTCGACACCACCCGAATAAGCTCCCTGACATCGTCTTCTTCCTCGCTCTTAGTCGAACTAACGCTGAAGTTTCTGGGCAACGGCACCGGTTGAGGAGCCACTGAACTCGCTGTCAACAACAAGCCGCCTCCATGATTCTCGATTCCGGTTGCACAGCTGGAAACACTTGCCATGTAGATTTTGTTGAGAATTCTGAATGGTGCCGTTACGAATCTCACCAGCTTGCTTCGCTTTCTTGCCTTGGTATTATTACTCTCCATTTCTTGGAGTTTTAATATTTTTCTTTATTAGTTTATACTGGAAGAAATTAAAGGAAATGGAGAAGAGAGTTTAATGAGAGAAGAAAATGGTTAATCAAAATGAGTTTATATATGTAGAAGAAGGAAGCATGAATCAATTTTATTTTTATTTTTTATTTTTTATTTTGTGAGGAAGAGGATGCATGAATATTGATTTGGCTTTTCTATCCATTTAATATGTAGACGACTTGACTGTTGTCGCTTTTGACGACTCTCTGTGCGATGACAAAAGAAAAAACAAGACTCCGATGACTACCATGGAGGGTGAGATTTTATGCAAAAAAACCATTATATATAAAAGTCGTAGGTACTGATATGCAGTAGGTATCTATTTTATTTATTCATATAATACACGCTTATAACGAGTAAAATAATAAAATGAAAGACAATAATATATAGGTCAGTATATATAAAATATGTTACTATGTTAGTATCAATTAAAAATGGTAATATTATAAAAAGATGTTTAAAATTCTACTTTTGGCAATTATACCAAACGATCTCGTCGGTTTATATGTGGTGCCGAAGCCCGAAATTGTCAAGGAAAGATCTCACCGTTGAAGCTGCTATGTATATTGTGAGAGGATGATCCCAAGTTAATCTTCAAAGATATCGTTAGAGGTCTTAGAGTTCTATCTCCGGAAAAGAAAAGAAAAACCTAACGCTCAAGTCAGTATTTGATAGTAAGGTGGAATTTTCAAGGAAGTAACTTAGTAGACTGATTGTAAGTAAAATCAAGTACCATGAAAGGAGGGGGTTGATCCATGTTAGAGTATAAGGGGTATTAATGGTATTTAGTATTTATGTTGCCCTTAGGGTTATCAGTTGATTCTGTAAGGGTATTTATACCCAGAATATTTCCATAATTTGATGATCCCATTTTGCATCTTTTCACTGTTCGCACTTGGTATCAGAGACGGATGGCTAACGCCACCGCCGCCACCGTGGCGCATTCAACGCCGTGAGCTCAACACCTCCGATGGTTGCTTCTACGATCCTACCCACGCCTTCTACTAGCCAAATCCAAGCTTCTTCATCACTATCGGCTCCATCTCCACTCCTGTTACCTCGTCAATCTTTCCGACCACTCTTTCGGTTTCTACGGAGTTAGCGTTCCTTCATCGCTGCCTTTTTCCCAAAGCCCTATCCATGATCCTCACTATTCGCACTTGGATCCTCCTTATTCTGGTCTTAATAGACCAGTTTTGCCACCGTTGCCGGCCTTTATGCATCCGACTTCATCACCATCTCGGCCGCGCTTTGCAATCTCTACACCATTTGAAGGACACCTAAATCAAACTTGTACCGTGAAACTCGATCGCACCAACTACTTACTCTGGAAGTCCACCATTCTTCCTATTATCAGAGGACACCGTCTTGATGGCCACTTATTGGGGACAACTCATTGTCCTCCTCAATTTGTTGCTGCTGCTGGTTATGGGTCAGTATCTAATGCTCTCTATGATGATTGGATGGCAACCGATCAATTGCTCATGGGATGGTTGATGGCGTCGATGACCGAACAAGCCCTAGTTGAAGTCATTGGGCAACCACGAGACATGAACTCGGTTTTACTCTTGAATCAACTTGTTCAATAGCGGTCGGAAGCAAGAATGCTTGAATACAAATGGGCCCTAACAAGAATTGATAAAGGGACTAAGCTTATGATGGAATATCTAGCATTGATGAAATCTATTCGACGGTTTGGTCTTCTTTGGTTACCCGATTTGAATCTTTGAGTTGATCCTAGCCGCTCTGGTGGTCTTGGGAAGGACTATGAGTCCAGTGATTGTTAATATCACTTTGAGGATCGGCTCTCTTTCTTGGCAAGAGGTACAATCACAACTGGTGACTCATGAACGTCTGTTAGCTCGTTTCAATCCAATTGTGCCCTTGGATATTCCTCATGCTACGGCCAACTTTGCTGCTCAACGGTCCAATGCCCCTAAGTCTAATGGTAGAAATGGTAACTATGGTGGGGGATCACATGATTCATATAGAGGCCGTGGTGGTCGAGGTTCTAGAGGAAGGAACAGAGGTGGTCGTAATGGAAATGGCCCAATACCTGTGTGTCAAGTGTGTGGTAGAATTGGTCACATTGCTGCAAATTGTTATTACAGGTACGACTCGTCTTACACCGGACCTACGCCAACACCAAATGGGCAATCACAAAACAATAATTCAAGACAGAATGCAGCTGATTTTGTTGCTTCAAATGACTCCATGATGGATCCGAGCTGGTATGTTGATAGTGGTGCCACCAACCACATTGCTTCTGACTTGAATAGCTTACATCTGAGTGCATGATATGAAGGTTTTGATTCCCTGGTTGTTGGTAATGGTGAGTCCCTACCTATCTCTCATATTGGCCACTCTTATATCCCCGCTCTTCTTAATTCTAAGTTATCCCTTAATAACATCTTATATGTGCCTGCTATCACTAAGAATTTGTTGAGTGTATCTAAATTGACCTCTGGTAATCCTGTCTATATCGAATTTCACTCTAATTGCTGTTTTGTGAAGGACCTCCATACCAAGAAAGTTCTGTTGGAAGGCACTCTTAAAAATGGTCTCTACCAGTTGCATCTTCCATCATGCTCCCCTCACTCCAAAGATCTTGGATCATCTCCTTCCCGTCTCTCTCAGCCTCATCAACTATCTGAAGTTTTAGCTTGTTCCAAGTCCAGTCAGCAGTCTATCGTTCAAGTTCAGTCTAGTAATAATATAGCCGATGTTTGGCATAGGCGTTTGGGACACCCCTCATCTAGAGTTGTTAGTCAAGTTCTTCAAGTCTGTAATAAATCTTTGAATTTGAATGAAAAACAATCGTTTTGTGAAGCTTGTTGTCTTGGCAAACAACATTTGTTGCCTTATCCTATTTCTAATTCTCACACTGCTGCCCCGTTTGAACTTGTGTACTCCGACTTATGGGGTCCTTCTCCTGTTGTTTCTACTGCTGGCTATTGTTATTATATTCATTTTGTTGATGACTTTACGAGATACACTTGGATATTTCCTTTAAAGCTGAAATCCGAAGCGTTAAATGCCTTTCTCGTTTTCAAAAAACACGTTGCAACACAGTTTAATCTTCAAATAAAATGTTTTGCAAACTGATTGGGGTGGGGAGTTTCGGTCCTTCACTCGCATCTTACAACAAGAAGGCATTCACTTTAGGCACCCTTGCCCTCATGCCCATGACCAAAATGGCAAGGCTGAACGTAAACATAGGGCTATCGTGGAAATGGGGTTAACCTTGTTAGCACAGGCATCCTTACCCCTCAAATTCTGGTGGGAGGCATTTTCACACTCTGTTAGACTTATTAATGCCATACCTACTCCTGTGTTAAATAACAAATGTCATTTTCAATGTCTTTTTGGAAAACTTCCTGATTACTCGATGTTTAAAGTTTTTGGTTGCGCCTCTTATCCTCATTTACGGCCATACCAATCTAGGAAATTTCAGTTTCACACTCAGCGGTGTACACACTTGAGATTGAGCTCGTCTCACAAGGGATATTTGTGCATTGATTCCGCAGGTCGTGTTTATATTTCTAGAGATGTAACGTTCGATGAGTCTACTTTTCCCTATGCTCCCCCTATCTCTACTGCATCCGTATCTTCTCCAACATCTCAATCTGATCTTGTTGTCACCCTACCTGCTCCTCACCACCCTTCCCCTGCATCTCCGATTCATGAATCGCAATCACAAAACTCAACTCCAGTAGCACAAAATGCAAGTCCTGAAGTTGATTCTTTTTCTAGTAGCACTCCCATCATTCCTAATTCGAGCCCTACATCTAATCCGAGTCTTGCTTCCAATCATTATCCTAGTTCTCCTTCGTTTATCTCCGGCCCAAGCCTCTCTCCCTCCTTGGCTCTTCAGCCATCTCCGGTTGCATCAAATGCTCCTCTTTCACCTCCGGTTGTGTCATCATCTGTCCAGCCTTTTAATCATCATCCAATGCAAACAAGGGCTAAGCATGGTATATTTAAGCCCAAGACCTATTCCTATCTAGCTACCTCTGCCCCTACTCCCTTACCTGAACCAACTAAGGTGTCAGACACCCTCTATCATCCTGCCTGGAAGCAGGCTATGCAAGACGAGTATGCTGCGCTGATGAAAAACGACACTTGGGAGCTTATCCCTTCGTTCCAAGCTCATAATTTGGTGGCTAATCGATGGGTTTTCAAGCTGAAATTAAATCCGGATGGTATGGTTCAACGTCATAAAGCCAGGCTTGTTGCCAAAGGCTTCCACCAAACACCAAGTATCGATTATTCGGAGATGTTTAGTCCCGTAGCTAGAGCATCCATGATACACATTATTTTAGCTATTGCTGTTGCAAGGGATTGGCCGATCAAGCAAATCGATATTAATAATGCTTTTCTAAATGGCACGCTCCATGAATCTGTTTTTATGTCACAGCCGGAAGGATTTATTGATCAGCACTATCCTAATCATGTTTGTCATTTGAAGAAGGCCATTTACGGCCTAAAACAAGCGCCTCGCGCTTGGTTTGATGAGTTGAAACAACAATTGGTAAGCTGGAAGTTTGTTCAGTCAAGGGCTGATCCGTCTCTTTTTATCTTTCATCTTGACTGTGTTTCATTGTATGTACTTGTGTACGTGGACGACATTTTGATTACTGGAAATGACTCTAACAAAATTCAGCTATTTATCAAAGCTCTTAACAGCAGATTTGCCTTGAAGGATTTGGGAGACCTTCATCATTTCTTGGGTGTTCAGGCAATCCGGGATTCATTCCGGCCTTTATTTGTCGTAGCACTCTTACGCCCAACAGCTCATAGCTAAATTGGATTTACAGAATGTAAAGCCGTGCTCTACCCCAATGGTCATCTCCCCAAAAGTGCCACCCTCTACCGAGCTGATGAAATATCCTATGATTTACCGGAGTACGGTAGGAGCATTACAATATCTTACGTTCACGAGGCCGGACCTTACATCTGCTGTTAATTCGCTAAGCCAACATGTGCAATCTCCTACACTTGGAAATTGGCAGGCTTTGAAGCATCTACTTCGGTATGTGAAGGGTACTATTTTTTATGGTTTGCTGTTTAAGCCATCGCTTCAACTTTATATTCATGGTTTTAGTGACACGGATTGGGGCTGTGATAAGAATGATAGAAAGTCTGTGGCAGCCTATTGTATTTATTTGGCAGGTTCGTTGGTCTTTTGGTCATCAAAAAAGAAAAATGTTGTCTCCCGGTCTAGCACGGAATCCGAATACCGTGCCTTGGCGAATGCAGCTTCTTAAACTCAATGGCTACTGAATGTTTTGACTGAGCTTCACATTAAGCCTACTGCAAAACCTATTCTCTGGTGTGATAATCTAGGAGCCGGATCTCTTGCTCACAATCCGGTTATGCACTCTCGTGTTAAACACATGGAACTTGATGCTCACTTCGTTCGTGACAAAGTAATGCAAGGTGTTATGGCGGTTCAATATGTTCCCTTTTTTGATCAAATAGCGGATTCTCTTACCAAACCATTGGCAGCTGCAACTTTTACGTATTTTCAAGACAAACTGAATGTTGTTGCTACCCCATTTAGTTTGAGGGGGCATGTTAGAGTATAAGGGGTATTAATGGTATTTAGTATTTATGTTGCCCTTAGGGTTATCAGTTGATTCTGTAAGGGTATTTATACCCAGAATATTTCCATAATTTGATGATCCCATTTTGCATCTTTTCACTGTTCGCACTATCCCATAATATAGTGTACATTGGTGAAGTTGAGGGTCTATGTAGTGGTGATGACGTGAATGTGTAGTTTTGTCAGGTTGACGGTGGGTTGATGCCTAATGCATGTAGAGCAAGAGATTGCTTATGGCAAAGGCGATCTACGTCATGCCTTATGTAGGAAGCTTGTCCACCTCCAGCTAGGCATAAAGTTTAGCAGCCAAAGAAATTCGGTTCTGAAGAGTCAGATACTCAAAGAATCAGACCTGAAGTCATTGCATGTTGATCAAGCTTCAATGTGGCAGAAAAGACAAGTTTAACGTTCATTTCAAACAAATAAGGATACAGCTGAGTAAGCATTAAATACGTCCAGAAGGACATTAAATGCGGCCAGGCTGTCAATACTACGATCAGACAGAAAATTGAAATATGGGGCAAAACAACACAAAGATTGTATCAATCCGTACAAGCAACGATCAAATTTCAAATTATATCTAAAGCAATGGATATATCAAAGGCTAGAATCAAATAATGCCAAGAATTCATCAAGATCATCAACGGCTATAGTATCAAGAATGTTCTAGAATCAATCAGACTTGAAGATTAAGACTTGAAGAAGATGAATTCGGACTTGATGAAGCCAACTGAACAGAGAGATAACATGCACTATAAATACCAACACTAACGAAGGTCGGATCGGCACCTCATCACGTGTCACCCCTATAATAGCCCAACAATAAATGAAGATAGAGAAAATCCTCCCAGTATGCCCGAACTCCCGATACCCGAGTTGCTTGAGCTCGGCCATCATCCCCCAACCTCTATGGCTTAGGCGGTGCATATGATCACTCCTATTCGTGCCCGACCCTACAGGTCGGCCTAAGTCCTTCTCAGGACATAGCATCTTACGCACGCACTAAATCAGATAAATACGGAAAAAATCCTAAAACATAACCACTCTGATCCTGGCATTCAAATATGCCCATAATTAACTCCTAAAATCAAGGGGATCAAATCATAGAACATGAAATAAGAGTCCACCTTGGACACGCCACGCGCAACTTCTAGGGCACAAACCCCTCTATATAAACCATCCCTAAGGAACTACGAAGACTTGATACCAATTCACCAATTGGATACGTAGGCAGCTTGAGAAGTATCACCTCAAGTGCAGTCTAAATCATCACAAACTCCCCCCTCTTTCTTAGTTTTGGTTGTTCTTAGAGCTTTAGCATATTTTCATTAGGAAGAAAAGCCCTGGATTTGTTAAGAAGATTTCCAGCATCGTCAATTGGTGCTAGAAGGAGGGCCCCTTCACTGACGATTGTTTGAAGTTCCAGGAACAGCATGGTGAGCACACGACAACAGACGGCCAACAGCAACCATGCCAACAACGCCACTGAGTCAGACGCCAATAACCAGAATCCGCAGCAGGAGGAAATCTTTTTTTATGCTACCCACCAAGCACTGGTGGATCAGCTTGTAGCCCTCGACGATGCAACCAAATAGGCCGTCCTTAATACCGCATTGGCAGAAGAGGATGAAGAAGATGAAGATCTAGAGGAAGAGGATCCTCTAGAGGAAAATTCACAGGAACATGACCTGCAACAAGGAGATCCATCTGAAGGAAACTCCCAGGAACAGGATTTGGAGGAGGAAGATGACCCTAACGTTGGCTCCTGACAGCAAACCCCTTTTCCTCCCAGGCATGAAAGAGCCAAGAGGGATGATCCGTTGTCCTCATCGAACTTGAGAAACAGTTGGTTGTCCCGCAGGCGATGGACGTAGCCCGAGTTGAATTGGACGTCATAGCAGGAACAAGAGCCGTGCAACTGGATATTGAGTCCTTTTTTATGAGCAGATAGATAGCTACCCTCAACCCGTGTGGTTTAAGATCCCGATGCTAGAGCCTTATAACGGAACAAAGGATCCCCAGGATCACCTGTTCCAATATCTCACGTATATGAACCTCGACTGTGCCCCTGACGAGATGAAGTGCAAGGAGTTTCATGCGTTACTCACTGGCCGAGCTCGAGAATGGTTTAAAAGGATCCCGGCCAGGACAATCTACAACTTTGAGACCTTGGGGAAGACGTTCCTTAATGCCTTCATCACGGCGAAGCCTTTTCAGAGGAATGCTACTCATCTGTTTACCCTTAAGCAGAAGCGAGATGAGACCGTGTTGGAATATCTTAACCGGTTCAATGAAAAGTCGATGCAAGTCCAAGCACGGATGATCATATCTGAATTGCATCTTTTGTAGCCGGGCTATGAGAAGGAAAATTGTATGCCAAGCAGAGCAGCGGGCTCCTTACATCTATGGAGGAATGCATGGAGGTGGCATTCAAGTACTGTCAATGAGAGGAGGCCAACCGACTGAAGCGAGAGCTGGAAATGTCGGGTGACAAGAAGGAAAGGGCCGAGGACCCTTCTGATAAGAGAAGAGGATTGTCGGGAGATCGTATGCTTGGCTCAACCACCAGTCGATCCGAGAGGAAACCTGCCCTACAGCATCGGGATTTCCCAACGCTGAACAGGCCACATGAACAAGTCCTCGCCATCATGGAAAGGAAGGGCTTAGCGCGAACTCCCACACCGCTGTGAAGTCCTCCCGAGAGGAGAGACCAAAGCAAATTCTACACATACCACAAAGACACGGGGCATGATCTGGACGGTTGTAGGGATTTTCAAAGAGACGTGGATGTAGCAATTGTTGAAGGAAAGTTGGACGAGGTCGTGGAGCGACCTTAGTATGGCGAACGGAGGGGTTGGCGTGACTACCTGCGAAGAAACTTTAATCAAGATCGGAGGCGGCAAGGCGAACCCAGAGAAGAAATAGACCAATCATCGGAGGGAGACCGATAGATAGGCAACCGCCCGATCAACATCAACACTATCATGGGTGGTCCCAGTAACACGTTTAGAGAAGTCGGTAGCCTTGAGGTTTGACCCGAGAGCTCGCAGCCAAATAGGAGGGGTTAAACCCCTACCCAGGCGGTAATTTATGGTCCCAAAGACCTGCTCCCGCTGGTTACAAATAATGAAGGGTTAGTCATCGAAGTGGTGGTAAATAAGAAGTTGGTGAAAAGGGTTTGTATCGACACGGCAGTGCTGTCAACGTTCTTTACTTTGTGGCTTTTCAACCGATGAACCTCAATGAGTCCGATCTGACTCCGGTCTCGACGCCACTGTTCGGGTTCGCCGGTCCCCATGTCCATCCTATGGGAATGGTGTGGCTTGCAACAACGTATGTAAATGAACCAGACAGAAGGACTCTCATGGTTACTTATGTTGTGGTCAAGGCCTCATCTGCATATAACATCATCTTAGGAAGGCCTGCTTTAATCGACCTCTGAGCCGTGATCTCTCCGGCTCACATCAGTCTGAAGTTTCCCACCGCCTATGGCTCGGTCGAAATCAAGGGAGATCTGGAGGTCGCCAGAAGCTGCTACACGGCATCAATAAAGAGCAAATGAGTAGTCTTAGTTGGAACCGCTCGACAAGTTCCTTTTATCTACTGTTTTTCATTCTTAAACTTTCATTATGCTCGTTTTTTCCCTGTTTTACTACCAATCTTGGATATTTGGTACTTTGTGGAATAAATTTCGCTCTAAGAGCGCTTGGATTTTAAATTCTTGTTACATGCATGCTTATATTGCCTTATTGTGTACGAACGCCCATAAACCCGTGGGGACAAAATAGACCGAGCTCCCTCCCGCTCATCCTAAAAAATTTCACGTGAGAAATCAGTCCGACCTAGCCCAGCTCGCCGTGCTCTAAAAATGAGATGTCAGCCTAGGCTAGCCCCACTCGTCCTAAAAACTTTCACGCAAGAAGTCAGTCTGACCTGGCCCAACTCGCCGTGCTCTAAAAATGAGAGGTCGGCCTAGCCTGGCCCCGCTCGTCCTAAAAATCTTCATGCGAGAAGTCAGTCCAACCTAGCCCAGCTCGTTGTGCTCTAAAAATGAGAAGTTAGCCTAGCCTGGCCCCGTTCATCCTAAAAACTTTCACGCGAGAAGTCGGTCTGACCTGGCCCAAATCGCCGTGCTCTAGAAATGAGAAGTTAGCCTAGCCTGGCCCCGCACGTCCTGAAAACTTTCACGCGAGAAGTCAGTCCGACCTAGCCCAGCTCGTCGTGCTCTAAAAACGAGAAGTCAGTCTAGCCTGGCCCCGTTCGTCCTAAAAACTTTTATACGAGAAGTCAGTCCGACCTGGCCCAGCTCTCTGTGCTCTAAAAACGAGAAGTCAGCCTCACCTGGCCCTGCTCGTCTTCAAAAATTTTGCACGAGAAGTCAGTCTGACCTGGCTCAGCTCGCCGTTACCTCTCAAACGACAAGTCAATCCATTCTGACCATACCCGACACAATAGAGACCAGTCCAACCCGGCCCCCCTAGTCGGGAATCAAATGCTAAACTGACTTAGTTTGTTTAGATCTATTATCTGACCTACAAATGTCCGAGCCCCGCACGACGAGCTCGGCCTTATACGTATGCAATCACACAAACACAAGTATGCCATCCAAAACCATTGGTTAAAGAATGCAATACTGGGGGGCAACATACCCCAATATCAATAGAAAGAAAATACTCAAAAAAGAAAATGCATTAACCAAAAAGCATCTCTCATTATCAAGAAAAGTTACACCACAAAATTTCTAAGCAAAAAAGATCCCTAAGCACTAAGAGTCTGGAGTCGTATCCTTCTGCGGCTCAGAAGGTGGAACCGAGCTGGAGGCAGCAGCAGGCTGGAGGGAGTACTTGGACACAATGTCCACCCCCGCCTTGAAACCCTTCACTCACTCATCATATACCCGGCTCATTCCGGACTTGTAGTAAATCTTCTTAGGAAGATCGTCCACATCAAGGGCCGGAAACTGAAGCATGGCTTCGTCCACACCTAGGGTGTAACCATGGTTTAGGACAGGAATAAGCAGCATCCTCAGAGCCTGTTCGAAGTCCCACAAGGCCTTGTACTCCCGGACAGCTTCGGCACACCGAGCTGGGATTTTTGCTTCCAGCTCGGTCACTTTCGCTTGGAGATCGGCGACAGCCCGCTCCTTTCCTCTTTTCTCTTCAGCAAACTAATCTACTAGAGACTTTAGTTCGGCTTCCCAGGCCAAAAGTTGAGCCTGGAGAGTCTTCATCTCTTTGTCCTTGAGCTCGGCAACCGCCCTAATCTCCCCACGTATACGCCTTAGCTCGACAATCTTCTTTTTCTGGTCAGCTGAGTCCACAGAGGCTTTGCTCAGTCTCCGTAAAACCTCCTGAACAACCAAGGTTCCCTGCATAATCGAATAGAGAAGTTTAGTAGGGCCCTAAAAAACGTAGCCTTAAAGTAGGAAGAAACAAGAAGTAAGGTTACTTACAAACTCCATGGATTTGAAACCGACAGTAGCCAGCTCCTCGTCAGACATGTTGGCGAGCTGTTGTTGCTCGGAAGCAGCTTCCTCTTGAGGACTATACTGGTCCTGAGCTCCCCCTGGAGCCCTCATTTTTCCATTCTTTGTGGGCCTGTCCTCTTGTGGGGTCGTGGCCGGCCTAGACCGCCCCTTCTTCCCGAGGGACATATCCTTTTATTTTGTTTTATTTGGAGGATCCTGATCGGACTGTTCTTGAGGAGAGACAGATGAGGAGGTTCCTACCACAGTAGCATCCTGATGAGCCCCCTCATCCACTATGTTCCTAGAAGAAAGGGTCGGCTCAGGTTGCCTAACCCTAACTTCACTCTCGGCCCCAGCTAAGAGATCGGAAAAGTCAGCCACTGAAAACATTAGCAAGCTATCAGTCAAATAGACAAAATGAAAAATGCAACAACAGAAGTATAAAGGAAAAGACCCTACAAGACTTCCACTCAGCCTTATCGAATTCTTTGAAGGGGCTTGGCCCCACATCCTCTAACCGAGCTACTGCAATCAGCTCATCGAATAAATCCTGCAACTCGATGGAATACCCATACATATGGATTTTCTCCACCAACTTATCCTTCAGCTTAGGACGATCATCCTTATCCATCTCGTCCATGTTCCATCGGCTTAGTTTGGGATGATTTTTGTGATGGACGAAAAAGAACCGCTCCTTCCATCACTTGAAGTAATCCTTGCCCTTAGGGATAATGGGGACATCGATAGAACGACCTATCCTCCGGGAGAAATAATACCGATAAGGGTGGTCCTTTACCCCAATGCGGTGGTAGAAATACCTGAATTTCTTCACGCTGAACCTCATGTTAAGCACACGGCACCAGATAGCAAACCCGATGATGGTTCGGACGCCATTGGGGGCTATCTAGGATAGCCCTTGTTCATAATACCGGTGCACGGCGAGAAGTGCCGGACAAAAGGGTAGCCTCAGACCCACCTCAAAATACTCATTGTGAATGGTACCAAATCCCTCCGGCGGATTTGAGGCAAACAAGTAGGGCTCTGAGGGTAAAATAGGGGCGTACCTCCCATTATTAATCCCATATAACTCACAGATCTTATCCAGGTCCCCCTGACTTAGGATGGATTTAACATCCATACTATCAGCAATGGCCATCTAAAAAATCTAGGGTTCCGGCGAAGTTGGCTTGCCTCTAAGGATAACAAAAAGTAGGCTACAAATCTAAATTGTGAAGGGATGAGCACTTACTTGCAAGGACGATTTGTAGATTGAAGGAAGAAGAATGGAAATCAGCAACCGGAAGAAGACCTTCTTTTTTAATAGCAAGCGTTATGTGAAACGATTGAAATGACGGGGTTATAACCCCCTACTCACCTCAAAAAAGGACCATAATTGGAGTTAGTGGGCAACGACGCCTCGATTCCTGGGACACTCATAACTGTATTATAACTAGCCTTGCCACCTGGAACTTCGAATTCAAAATTTACAAGTGTGGATGACCGAACCGAGCTGCAATTTGAACAGATCCGAGCCGACCTCCATAAGCACCGCAGGATTTGGGGGGCTTATGACGAAGGTCGGATAGGCACCTCGCCATGTGTCACCCCTATAATAGCCCAACAATAAATGAAGATAGAGAAAAGCCTCCCAGTATGCCATAACTCCCGATACCCGAGCTACATGAGCTCGGCCATCACCCATGACCTCTATGGGTCGGCCGGTGCATATGATCACTCTTATTCGTGCCCGACCCTACAGGCCGGCCTAAGTCCTTCTCAGGACATAGCATCTTACGTCACGCACTAAATCGGATAAAAACATAAAGAATCCTAAAACATAACTACTCTGATCCTAGCATTCAAATATGCCCATAATTTTCTCCTAAAATCAAGGGGATCAAATCATAATTATCTTTTCCTTATGGAACACGAAATAAGAGTCCACCCTAGACACGCCATGCTCAATTTCTGGGGCACAATACCCTCTATATAAACCATCTCTATGGAAATACAAAGACTTGATTCCAATTCACCAATTGGATACGTAGGCAGCTTGAGAAGTATTACCTCAAGTGTAGTCTAAATCATCACAAACTCCCCCCATTTTCTTAGTTTTGGTTGTTCTTAGAGCTTTAGCATATTGTAATTAGGAAGAAAAGCCCGGATTCTACACATAAGTGACTAGTGGGAGAAAATTCATAAACCAAAAGACCAATTTTGATTTTGCATGTATAAACAACAATACTCTTTTTATCTTTATTTATATGTTGTAGATTTTCTTTATTTCTATGTTTATTTCTTGATTTTAAACCAAATTATAAATGACTGTTACCTTTTGATAAACGTTCTCAAATAAGGTTAAGTAATTTTAATCCTTTTAAAATACGCAATGACATGAGCAACTACGTTATCGTAGTTAGAGACAAAGAGACTACATATTTGATGGAATGCTCCAAGACTTTAATTATTAACGGAAGCTCATGATATGATTAAATCGCTTGAAATTAGTTTCAACGAATTATTCGCATATTGGATAAGACGATATCCAATGGGTCATTCTGTCATGCGATGACAGTTAATTCAAACATTAGATGCGTTGAATGTGAATGGCCACGACGAATTTTGGAAAGGTTGTTCTCAAAATTGTAAGATTTAAGTATCGAATTAATTCTTTAATCATTGCTTGAAGGTTAATTAAAATGGTTCATGTTTTGAATATGATTCAAAAGGTTAATAAACCATGTAATAGACTTCGGATTTTCTTTATGAAAGAAGATTAAAGACATAGCTCTTGTGATTTTTCTTAAGTCTTATGAAGACTAAACTAAGAAAAAATTACAAGTGCTTAAGGGATTAAAAAGGAAAGTTAGGGCATGTGCTTGAATAAGAGAACTTATCGAAGTCTCCATTCTAAGCAAGTAAGTTGAGATAAATCTATCTAAGCTCAAGTCAGCTCTTAGATATATGATATCTTACGAGTATGATTGAATTAGAAAGATACAGAATATTCTAAGTGAAGCAAACGTTGCAACATTTACTATATAATATTCTGACTCTAGTAAACTGATAAAGGAACTAAATAAATGTTATTGTATTCCGGCTCTCATGAAGAACACTAGTTCAGTTATTTGTTAGGATTTAGTAGACAAATTTAATTGTAAGGAATAAACGTTATTCCGATAAAGTTGAATAGCCATTGAATCTAACATACTAGATATAGTGATAAAATCTCAACCCAATATTTGTATGGTTGTTATCCTTGATATTTTGTGGTTGTTCTAGACATAGTCTTTGTGGAAGAGAAACGTGTGGTCAAATGTCATTCTGATGATGTCTAAACTATATGATTATGAATCATGTGGGTAATACGTATATTATCTAAAGATGACAAAAATGCCCTTTTATGAAAAGAGTATAAATTCTAAAAAATTGCCTAAAGCCTAAACATACTGATGTTTATTGGCTTATGACAATTAATGTCACAAATGATATTATTGTTTATTACTCTCTTTGACTGTTTTAGAAATAGTCGAACGTTGTTAGTGAAGTATGAATTTCGAAAAGTCTGGAAGGTTTGGACTAGTACGAATATGAGATTGGTAAACAATTTAGGAATAAATATTCAATTGGATTAGAGTAATTAATACCTGAAAGGCGTTTCAGAAGTTGTCTGAAAAGGAATTAGATTCTCCCTTGAAGGATACCATTTTTGGGATATGCAATTAGATTCTATTTCTAAAATGGAAATAGCACTTTATACGATAAAGATGCGAAGTAAGCCATGTAGAGTATCCCTTACCTGTTTTGGGATAGTGCCCTTATTTAAAACATATACTTAACCGAGTTCCAAAGAATGAAGGTTGAATAAATTCTATATCAGATATGGAAAAAGATGACGTCAAATCGATCTTAACCGATGTTTTTGGGTTATCGTGCTTCTATCAAGCAGGCGATGTCTGAAAGGCTTGGAGCCCAATATGACATATGCAACTTTGTCAAATATCTTAGCAAATACGCTAGATATTATTTACTTACCCACAAAGCAAAAGTGTTTATCTCCAAACATGCTGTCTTCTAAAGGAAGTGTTTCTTCCAAAAGAAACAGTGTGAGTAAATTGAGATCTCAAAAGAGTTTTGAGACCGCAAAGAGATATTCAACCATTGGAACATGAATAGGCACCGTATAGTGATGAGGTGTAGTACACTGCTAAGTGCACACAAGTACCCTTTGAGTATGCAGATAACCACAAGCCTAAAAAGACTACTGGTATGTTCATCTTGAAGAATGAAGGTCTCGAGACTTATGTAGGAATGCTTGAAAGGCAAGGATAAGAGATATGGCTTGGAGCCATAATGTCTGAAACAGATTCAATGAGCGACAAACGGGTTATGAACCCAGTCTGTCCAACCTGAAGGGAATGTCTCTGAAAGGTATAACAGGTCTTTATGAAAGACTGACATGGAAGTAATACGATTACTAGTTGAGCTGAGTTGATGGTTGAAGGCTATAAGGTGTAAGCCTTGTAATTACCTTTATGCTACCAGTCGCTTAAATATATTCAGGTAGTACTTGTTGTAGCCACGTATCATAGCTATATGATAATGTAGAGAACATTGGCCCAAAGGTTTGATGTTCATAGACAATAACATGATATGTATGCTTGCGAGATCCATTAATGAACTCAAATAAGTTTCTCTGTATGAGTTCTTTGCTTTGAGAATCAAAAGAGTTTGATTTGATCAAAAAGTGAAGACATGCCTAGTGTGCAAGAGGGTCAGTGGGAGCGTTATGATTTTTGAGTAAGGTGTTGCATATCCTCTCGAGAGTTGTTGACCAATGTTACAGTTAATTAATGTTTGGTAGTTAAATGTCTTTACGAAAGCTCTTGGAATGGCAGTTCTTATTTTGGAAATAAGGAGCTATAGTGATAGATTTAGATACTGCTTGATTATCACAGTTCACCTACACAGATGAGATGCTAAAGGAGTTTAGTATAGACCACGTCGAGAGATATTGCTAGCCAGTGTTCTCGGGGTCTATCTATGATAGGACGTCAGTCCTAAAAGATAAGGTGAAAGATGATACTTATGGAAAGTTCCTTTTGCTACTACAATTGGATCCATCATAAGTGTTGTGATTTAAACCAGATGTTCATACTGCATGAGGAGTCATGAGTGAGTATGAAAGTGATTTTGGTAAACATCGAGAACATCCTTAAAAGTGTTAAGGATGGGTTTCTAGTTTATTGAATCTTGGAACTAGATAAACGTAGATACACAGATGGGTACCCGGAATCTTATGAAGATAGTGGGAGCTACAGCCTGGGTTTGCAATCACTTTTATTAAGTGATACAGTGAGCAAGAAATGTTCTCAGCTAGAGATCACTATAGATTCTACAACTAGGCCAAAACACAGTATTGCCTTAGAGGTGCGGCGGGAGCAGTACATGGATCTAAGAGGTTCATTCATGAACCTTGTATGGTTATTCCATCTTTTCTATATAGATGATATAGTAAGTGGATTCAATGTTTAGGCAGGGACCAGGGTCTCGTCCGAGATTCATGTGTGTGTTGAGGCGTTTTCTTTTAACTTGGTCATTTGGAGCATGATATGAAGATAGTCTGGGTCCCCACGGATAGTGATCCATTTACACTTAGGGTTGGTTGCGCGTTGATATGTCTAAATAGCATCGCCACCTATGAGTCACCGGATAAACCCTATCTCCAGGTTGGATAGGGAGGTCCGCGGCCATAGTGTCTGGAACGATAATCAGATTGAGGCCACTACGATCAGGTCCCCACAAAGAGCCTTTAAACCTTTAAGGTCACTAGTAGCTCAGGGGGCCGACCTGTGACCTTAAAACGGGGTCCATAAGAGACCGTACAATCCCTCAGAGGGAATCGCAGAGGAGAAGGCTGAGACAGGACGAGGAACATGCGACCCTGTGGATGGCGATCTTGGCGACCACATAACCGTGCCGTGAAGATATTTCGTCTACTTGTCTTTTTCTTAAACCCTAATCTCCCTTCCTCCCTATAAAAGGAGGCTTTATGTAACAGAAATGGATATGCGCAAAATAATAAAGAGGACTAAACTCTATCGAAATAACTATTCTCTCTAGCTCTCATACACGACGCCGTATCACCGCCGTGCATCAACGGCCTTCATTCATTTAAACACATCATAAAATCCAGATATCCACTTTATAAAACCACCGCTACACCACCGTGATAATTTCAAATGGTATCCATTGGCTCCGTTACCGGGAAATTAGAAAGTTGTTGGTCTTTCAGACATGAAGATCGTCTAGAAAGCCTACGTACGGCGAGCTTGAAGATCATCATCTTCATCGCTTCTGCAGGTGCAGTGGGGTTTTCTCGCTCAAAGGAGAAGTCTTAGAATCTATCTCAACAAAAATAAAGATCCAAATAAAGTAACTTTAACAAAGCTTGCATGAGACTCACGGGTTAGCGTTTGAGAAATCACCTCTCTCGTAGTGTTCTTCGTTCAAGTTCTTGTTTTTAGTTAAGCTTTTAAAGTCTTGGGAGCCATATTCTCATGTTTGTGTTCAAAAGCCTGAGATATACCGAGCTTGCGTTTAAAAAAATCACCTCCCTCGGTATCCTTTAGGTCGAACATCGCCATCTTACCAAAAAGAAACCACATTGTTTCCATAATAGTGCATACGTTTTTAGAGAAAGAATCATACAAAAATTTCTAGGGGTTTTGCGTTTGAATCATCACCTTTTACCCCTGAAATTCATATTTCCGGCCACTACCTCATCTAAGCTGTCACTATCCAAAAGATCTCCGTTTAGCTCCCCAATAGTCAAAGAAAGTACTAAGTAGGTGAGAGTGTCAGAGAAGATCAGGTTGTCAGACAGTCGGTAGCGACCAGATTAACGATCTTATCTCCAAGAAAAATCAGCTCACATAAAAGGTGAAGGCAGGGAGTAAGGGTTTACCACAATCCCCGACAAAAGGGGACCTACAAAATCAACCCCGCGCTGAGGGTGGAAGAGAAACATTTGATAATCCCAACGTAGACTGGGATGGATCGCAGAGAGAGGTTTCAGCCACTGATGATGTTAGAACGTCTTGAATCGAGTCCAAATCCAAAGAGGCCGTCGCGGCTTTAGAGGAAGCCCGCAGGGAAAAAACTACAATCGGGCGTCTAGACCGCAGCGAAGCCAATGGATGGTACCAGAAAGGGTACCCGACTTCCAAGAGGACCCTGGGTCACAAAAATGAGAGAATATGCCAAGTATGCAGATAGAATGTATCTCGCTAACTCTCGACTGATAACTCTAGGCCGGACACCATTACCGGTCTAGGAAGCGGCCCCATCCAAGAGTGAGGTAAACCCAAGGGCGCCAGACAAAGGTCGCCTAAGTCAGCCTCAAAGAATAGAGGTCGAGGGAAGTGTTCACTCGTCAGGCAGAAGGGGTCGCGGGGAAGATCAGGAGGTCATCCAGAATTCGGCTCAACCTGGTCGCGAGAATCAAAAAGGAAAGAGCGAGGAGAGGGGATCCATTCTGAAAAGGTTGGGTGAAAAAGAAAAGGGTCTGGCCATAAGCCATCTAAGTCCCCCAGAGAGGAACGTAACGCTTAGGCAAGAGGGCAGGAACGAAAAAGATGCTCGTTTGATCATAAGAGAAAAACGGGCTCAGCAGGAGGAATCTCGAAACCTTGCAAGTTCGGGGTACAAGTCTGAGCGAGCAGCTGAACCATCCCAACCCGGGCAAAGAACTGGTCCTGTTATGGCTGAACAAATGAAAGTAATGAGGATGGAAATTGGCGAACTGAAGAAGTCGAGGCCCGCTGAAAAAGCGCCCCGATCTCCAGAATCGATGTACTCGCCCAGAGAATCACCGAAACCTGCCAACAAAGAAGGAAAAGGTTAGCTATCACAGTTAAAATTACTACAATGGGAACACTTGTCCGTATGATTGGCTCACCACATTCCTAGGGCGCATCACTATAGCGACCCAAAACAGATCAGCCTGATGCATTGCCCTAGTCGGCAGCATGCAAGATCGGGCCGCATCCTGGGTCCGCAGGCTTCCTCGGGGTTCAGTTGAAAGCTGGGAGGATCTATTTGAAAAGTTTGTGAAAGAATTCGAATCAGAGAGTAGGCCGAAGAAGACCATTGAGGACCTTTATGAGGTCCGCATGGGGGAAAATGAGTCAGGAAGAGGCTACTATGAGCGATTCATCAAGGTTTACGATCAGACCAGAAACATCTCCGATGACGCAATCATTACTTGTTTTCAAACAGTAATAGCGAGGGGTCCAATGAAAACGGAGTTCAACCTATGGCCACCTAAATTAGGCCTGAGGGAGATGTTGGAAAGAGCAAGAATGATCGGGGTGAGTGAAGCACCGTCTCCTTCTAGAAAGGCAAGCT
The DNA here is from genome assembly GCA_026214975.1 of Gentiana macrophylla. Classification (NCBI taxonomy): domain Eukaryota; kingdom Viridiplantae; phylum Streptophyta; class Magnoliopsida; order Gentianales; family Gentianaceae; genus Gentiana; species Gentiana macrophylla. The sequence goes on along the minus strand of JAOBSW010000901.1, from coordinate 23,248 downwards.
CTAAACCAGAGCATCATTCGCAAAAAGAGGATCACGGGGAGGATCGTAGAAAAGAGCGCGGTAAGGACGCAAACCAAGATCGCGAGGTAAAGAAACCGTATAAGTTTAATGAAAATGATTTTATCCCGGTCAATACTAAGCCGTCACATATACTCTTTGAAATTCGGGAGCATTTCGAGAGGCCAAGGCCCATAAAGGGCGGTCCTGAAGCTCATGATAAGAAAAAATGGTGCAATTACCATAAAGATCACGGTCATCTGACTGATGAATGTTTCACTCTGAGGAAGGAGATAGAAAGGCTGATCGAAGAGGGACCCGCGGCCAAGTACATGAGAGATGGGAATCCCGGTGCCAATAAAGGACGGCAACCTCGCGTGTATCAGAAAGTGGTCCAGGTCATCCATGGCAAAATTCCAAGCAATAATCAGTTGAAGTCGCAGACTAACTCGATAAACACTCATGGCTTCGAAAAGCAGATAGTTCTGGAGGAATCAGAAAAGGGAATCATGTTTACCAAGAGTGAGCTTATGACTGTGGAAGGTGTCATGGAGATACCGATAATTCTTAAGATCGGAGTCAACGAACAACATGGGGTCAATCGAGTCATGGTAGACACCGGGGCTGGCTACGATGTCATCTATTTCGAATGTTTAAAACAGATGGGATTTGGAGAGGCCAAGCTGAAGCCCTACATTAGAGTGTTAGAGGGTTTCTCCAATGATACAGTAAGGGTCAAAGGCACGATCGACCTCAGTGTCACTATAGGTGATTATGAACCATGCCGGACCGAGGTAATAAATTTTCTGGTCGTCGATCTCTTCTCCTATTATAACATGATTTTGGGAATCCCCGCTATGCAAAAATTCCAAATGGTCATATTCGTCCCGCACCAAAGGGTAAAGTTTCATGTGGGAGACGACATCGGGGTCGCCATGAGTCGACCATTTCCTTGAATATATGACCAAAAAACAGGGCTGACTCTAAAAGGCCCAGAGTCGAGGAGTTCAGTATGTTTTCAAGAAGGATCAATATGCCAGAGGAGGCTGCAAGAAAAGCGGTGGAGGTCGAGACATTATATATTAGAGATCAGGCAGATTTCACGGCCGAAGATGAGCTAGTCGTGGTCGTCGTGAATTAAAAATATCCCGATCAAAAAATAAAGATTGGATCTCAGATGACAGAATCAGAGAGAAAGGAGTTGATCGAGCTTCTGAAGGATGCCTTCGCCTGGGAGGTAACATATATGAGAGGTGTGGATCCTGAGGTCGCGCTACACTATCTTAGCATCAATCCCAACTTTAAACCGATCCAGCAAAAAACACGTCAGTTCTCTGAAGAGCAAGAGGTTGCCATAAAAGGCGAGGACGTAAAAATTTTGGATGCGGGCATAATCAATGAACTGCAATATCTGACCTGGTTAACCAATGTGGTGATGGTGAAGAAACATAATGGAAAGTGGCGGATGTGCGTCGACTTCACCGACTTAAACAAGGCCTGTCCGAAAGATCCATACGCACTGCCGCGGATTGAAAAAATGGTAGATGGTATCGCCAGTTTTGACATGCTGAGCTTCCGGGACGCCTATTCAGGCAATCATCAAGTCAAAATGGCAAACTGTGATAAAGAAATGACCGCTTTTAAGGCCGCTGGAGGGCTCTATTTTTATGAAATGATGCTTTTTGGTCTGAAGAACGCCGGCTCAACGTATCAGAGGATGGTAAACCAAGATTTCAGTTCGCAAATAGGCAGAAACATGGAAACCTATATTGACGACATGGTCGTCAAGTCAGTCGCCACGATCATTTGGCAGATCTGAAGGAAGAAGGAAACCCTCATGAACATAAAAAGGCACTCAATAAAACTTAACCCCGCCAAATGCACTTTTGGGGTCTAGGCGGGCAAATTTTTGGGTCATGACGAGTCAAAGGAGAATCGAGGCAAATCCCGAGAAAATAGAGGCACTGATAAACATGAGCAAGCCGTCCACAATAAAAAGGTGCGGAGTCTGAACGGGAGGATAATTGCTCTGGGGAGATTCAACTCCAAGTCTGCTGAAAAAACCTATCCTTCTTCAAATTCCTCAAAGGGAACAAAACCTTTGGGTGGACAGGGGAATGCTCGGAAGCTTTCAAAGAACTCAAGGCCTACGTATCAAGCCCGTCTTTGCTGGTCAGTCCCATGATCGGGGACATTTTATTTCTGTATCTAGTGGCCTCAGACCGGGCTGTCGCTGCTACTCTTGACAAGGAGGACGGTACCCTTCAAAAACCCGTTTATCATGTTTCTAAGGCTCTCAGTCCCATTGAGGGTCGCTTTTTTAATATCAAAAAGTTGGCCTACTGCGTTGTTATTGATGCCCGAAAATTAAGGGCTTACATTTCATCACATACCATTAATGTGTTATCTAATGCTCCACTACACCAAGTCTTTCACAAGCCGGACTTATCTGGTCATCGCTACGATGGGCCATTGAACTCTCTGAATTTGATATCCGGTATGAGCCTAGGAAAGATATCAAAGCCCAGGCCTTACCTGATTTCATCGCAAAAACGAGCTTCAATGAAGAAAATCCAGATGAGCGACCCAGTTCGGATCTTATCGATGACCCAATAGCTACCATTGTGGCCGTACCCCAAAGGCCGAGTCATTGCTGGCAGCTTTACGTCGATGGAGCCGCAAGTCTTAATGGTTGCGGGGCTAGAATTATATTACTGGAGCCAGGTACCTCAGAAGAAATTGAAAGACTTGAGATTTGATTTCACCGCGTCAAATAACCAAGCAGAGTATGAAGCGGTCATAGCAGGGCTTGAGCACGACCATGCCATGAGGGTTGAAAATGTGGAAGTATTCTGTGATTCGCAGTTGTTGGTCAACCAAGTGACAGGATCATACGGCATTCATTGTGAAATCTTGCAAAAATACATCACTCTAGTCAAAAATCTAGAGGGAAACTTCAAATATTGCAAATTCACTAACATCCCCCCGGGAGGACAATCAGCGAGCGGATTATTTAACAAAATTAAATGGAAAAGACGAGATGATCAATCCAGCAGTTATGGTAGAGCACCTATCAGGGCCTGCCATCAACCGGATCGAAATTATGGATTTCCAACCTACTAATACATGTTGGGTCGACGAGTTGAAAGCCTATATTGAATCATGGACCATCCCGTCCAATCTCAAAGAGGCCAAGGCATTGGCCAAAAGAGCCGCCAGGTACACAATCTTGGATAATATTCTATATCAAAAATCATTTTCCAAGCCTTTGTCACGATGTGTACAACCAGAGGAGGTCGAAGGGATACTTATGGAGCTGCATGATGGGGTGTGTGGTGGCCATCTGGCTAGCCGCACCCTCGCTCAGAAATTATTGTTAGCAGGCTATTACTGGCCTAAGCTCGCAGAGGATGCACAAATATATGCCAGAAAGTGCGATAAATGTCAAAAGTTTGCGGACATTCCCAGGCTACCCTCAGTTGAACAAAGCATCATCGTCGCGGCCTAGCCGTTCGACATGTAGGTGATCGACCTCATCGGGCCACTCAAAAGGGGTCACTCAGGATCTGAGTATGTGGTCGTCGCTGTTGATTACTTTACCAAATGGATCGAGGCCAAAGCCTTGGTAAAAACCAAGACTAAAGATATAATCTATTTCTTGCTCGATCAAGTTTGGACCAGATTTAGAGTCCCAAGGGTAATAGTATCCGATCACGGGCCGTAGTTCAGAGAGGAGTTTGATGCATTTTGCAGAGAGCATAACGTGAAGCATTGGCAATCGTCAGTATGCTACCCGCAAGGAAATGGTCAGGCCGAAAATGCCAATAAACAAGTGCTAAGCGTGCTGAAAAGAGCCTGGACGACAAGGCAGGAAAGTGGCCGGATCATTTGCCCGCGGCCTTATGGGCCCTCAAGACGTTGAGAAAACAACTACTGGGGAAACACCTTTTGCCTTGACCTACGGGTCGGAGGCTATGGCCCCGGTGGAAATGGCCCTACCAAGTTTAAGGGTTGCACATTTCCGCGAGGCTGAAAATCCATTGATAAGACAGCTCGACCTTGATTTATGGCAGGAAAAGAGAATCAACTCATATGGTCGTTTGCTCAATTGCACACAAACGGCCAAGCGGCACCACGACAAACATATCCGTGACCATCACTTCACAGTTGGGGATTACGTTTTACGGAAAAGGCAGGCAACTGGTCATGAAGCTAAGAAGGGAAAGCTATCTGAGAATTAGGAATGTCCACTTCAAGTCGTGAGGATAATCAAAAAGGGGACTTACGTGCTGAGGGACAACCAAGGTCACGAATACGACAGGCCTTGGCATGCCGACAACTTGAAAAGATATTACATGTAAGCTAAACCTCTTTACTTCATTCATTAAAGCAAGCGTATTGTGTAAGGCGGCCCCAGGCCACATCTTTTGCAAACCGTTTCAAATGCAAAGCTCGTTTTGACGACTGTAAATTGATCGCGATAAAGTGTACCCATCCGCTCTGTTTTCGACAAACCCGCGGACAAAACACCTTAGGTTTGTCCAAACAAGGGAGCCGCACACTGGGTTTTTTCAATTAATCAAATTATGCCTACAACGAGCATAAAGCAGCCGGGTTTTAGTTTCGCTCGATGAAATAGCAAAACAAGAAAGGTTTCATTCAAAACATCAAGGAAAAGTACAAAAAAAAATAAGGACGCCAGAATTATGCCAGAAAACTCCTAAATTCAATACCGATCTAGAGAATGAGTCGGCACCCTAGACATATCTATACAAATACGAGAAATCAGTGAGCCAAAAGGAATATGGTGATCAGGGTCCATAGCAACAGCGAACTTGACAGCCTCGTGATGAATCGGGATTCCCCAATCGACATCTACTTGTGGGTCACGGATGGCATGAAGAAGAAAAGCTTCAGCCTCTATAGCCTCTTCGAAGTTCGCTGACGGAAGTGCTCGCGAGTTAATGAACTTTTTCCACTCTCAATTACTACGAGATAATTCAGACACAGGGCCCAATGTGCGAGGGCGCTGACGATCAGGAAAAAGCACACGAATTGTGTAACACAGACGGACTTGTTTACTTCCCTCATCGCCAAGATCCCAAGCAACCTCATAATCAGCAGAGGGGTTGATAGCAGGGATACATAGGAGTCCTTTGATAACCTCCGGGGTAAAATTGACAGAAACTCCTCGAAGGGAAACTGAACTAACGACTTCATCTTGAGAGATCTTTGAAAGAAGAGAATAAACCTGTAGTAAAGAGCCATCACCTTCAACCTTGTCCTCGTTCAAACCTCTCTCTCCCTCAAAAGTTCAACCACATCAAAGTAACGCCAGAAATGGGATTTGGCAGAATCAGAAGCGGTAACGAAGAAGGGGGAAACATCACGCATAGGACAAGCCTTGAACACACGGATTGAACTACTCTCTCCAGATTGAAAAGACATGGTGAATAGAAAGAGAATGGAGATTTACACAATCAAGTAGTGGGGAAAGGCCAGGGAAACCCTCCCTTTTTATAGAAGGGGAAGAAGGGAGAACGGACAGGATTAAAGGAATCAAGCGGTTGAGATTCACGCGGTTTACCTGAATTTTGAATTTCAAAAAACGCATTCATCACCAGGCAGTTATCGAAACGAGATTCAATGCTACATTAATTGTGCCATTATCAAAAACACCAAAAGGCTGCTAGTGAACTGTCCAATAAAACAGAACTTTTCGCTTTCCAACAGCACGCCTACCATCTGCTTCAACTGAGCCCGCAACATCCTTGCCTGAAACAAGGGGGCCGCAAGTTGGAAATCTTCATACATGACAGTGCGAATTTAGCAGTTCTTTCAACAAGGTCGCAATCAGTCTTGTTCAAAACAAGGGGGCCGTAAGTGGAAATTTTCACATCGAATTTTTTCAAACACGCCCACAGCGACCTCGTTGGAAACAAGGCGGCTGCAGGTTGGAATTTTCATTCAAGTTCCAGAGTTCGTCATCTGTTTCAATCAAGCTCGCCATAGCTTAACAAGGGGGCCGCTTAACGGAAATTTTTATTCCAAATTGCAAGTCATCGAAAATTAAGGGACCGCACTTTGGGATTTTCAAAAAGGCGGTTTTACAATAATTTTTGGTGAGCCCAATGTTTCTACCTCACTGAAAATTAAGGGACCGCACATATATATACTACGAGCTCTTTTGCAAAAGAAACATCAAACAATATAGCAAATAAAGGAAAGTGCATTCAAAAAAGGCCAAAAGTGGCCACGTGTCAAAAACAAATTACAAAACAACTAAAAGAAAATGTTGAACTTGTTCAAGTGTCACGGATTTTATCTAACAAAACAAACAAGTAATAAAATTTATAAATCTGGTATTCCCCAAGTGTAGGGATCGTAAGATAAAGAATTAATACCGGAGTCGATCACAGGAATCGGGTATCTAGTTCATTAATTTTCCTAAGATTGTTACCAATTATTTCTAAACCTAAAACTAAAACGAAAAGAAAAGCAGTGACAGAGGATTGTCGGTCCCAAAAGCCGTGAGAGATCGTTGCGAAAAACATAAATAAATAAAGCTACAACTAAGAAAAACGATAAAACTAACGAATCATGATAATGATCAAGCAAATCAACATCGAACAAACCATGATCCACCGTCCCCGCAACCCTTATTCTCCTCTCTCGATTATCTCATGATGATTTAATCAAAGATGTGATTCACCTCTCAAAAGTGTGAATTCCTATTCTCGTAGATAATTCGCCTATCAATCTTTTATCTCTCGATCTTAAAGATTAACGTTTTCAAACCAATGTGCAAGATTTATTAGATCTAACAATCTAGATATTCTAACCTATCAACTCTCGTATTTTTAGGTCAAAAGATCTATTCTTTCCTATGGTGATCTAGCGCGTTTACACCGACTCTCGTCATACGGTAAACATCAATAACAACAATCTCTCGATATACGTTGCATAAACAAGTAATCAAAGGAAGGAAACAAGCTTTAATTAAAACACTCAAAAATCATCCAAAGAAAGAATAAAAACGCTACTGAAAATCTCCCATGGTCGCTCCAAGTTCACAACTTCAGACAAAGCACCATGGAGTCGAACAAGAACAGAAAAACGAAACAAAACCTAACTATCCAAGAACCCCAGCCTCCTCCCTGGGCAGGGCCCGCTAGGTTTTCTCCTAATGATTGTGTATCAATAGGCCTCAATAATGTATGTCTTAGGGTTGAAATCGCGCTGCTATTTATAGAAAAGTAAGTCGGTTTTCAGCATGTCGGCCGTGGACGCCCGTCCGACTTTCGACGCTCGTCCACCGCTCTGACGCTAGGCGCGGGCGCTGCTCACTCAAAGATCCAAACTCTCTGCTCGATTTCTCCTCTTGGACGCCACCACCTCTTTGACGCCAAAGGCACCCTGGACGCTAGTTCACTCCCTTTCTTCCAAATACATCTTGATCTTCATTCCAACTTCATCTCTATCTCTTTCCTTCCATGCAAATCATCACTTGAACATCTTTTAAGCTCCTTTCACCTCATGCAAGCGCATACACATCACGATAAAAACATGCAAATGTAACATCTTACATCTAAAGATATTTATCCAATAAAATCACATAATTAGCTCGATTTTGCACTTTAATACTTCTAAAACTCATTTGCTCAATATTTCAATATAAAGCTCGATTTCTTTGAGAAACATACGAATATGGAGAGAATTTTACAAAATATATCCTTATAAAACGTATAAAATCACCCTTAACATCAAGCGACAAAGTAAAGTTGAAATAAAATTGAATTATTATAGGACAGTCGAAATTGTGATAAAACAAAATATTACAATCTTCAATTCTGGCCGGGAGGAGTTAGCGTATGGTCGCCAGTCAAGTTGAGAAACTTGTCTCCACCCTGAAAATCTTCAACAGCTTATTCTTCCTTGGCCAAGACGGTTAAGTTCACTTCGTTGCAAGGAGGAGGATCCCAAACAGCCTCACATTTCTTCATCTGGTCCGCAGCGATGTCAGCAATGTGCTCAACAGTGTAAGGGATGTCCGGATGAAGGGCCAACAACTCAAGTTTCCGCTGGGACAAGCCATTCCACTCGGCCAATTCCTCTAGGCTGACAGACTCTGTACCACGAGTTGACCAAAAGAAGCGGGCAAGGTGATAAAAACCTTGATCAATGCTCGACTCCTAGGTATCCAAGAAATCATTGGAAAGCTTATACTCGGCAATGGCCGCAGGACCAGCTTCCTCGGTAGATTTTTTAGCAGCAGCAAGTCGCTCCTCTAAGCCTGCTATCTTCTCTTGAGCACCCTTAAGATCCTCCTCAGATTTCTTGGTGATCTCGACAGATTTCTGGGTAGTCTCGTTTAAACTCGCCACTTTCTGCTGCAGTTGAACATCCAGCTCCTGACTCACCTTGATTGCCTCCCTTAAGCGAGCATTTTCATGCAATGTGTTCACGTGCTTGGCCTCGAGGTCAGCCTTTGCTTTATCAGAAATAGAGAGAGCAATAGTAGCTTTCCTGAGTTCGGCCTTGCATTTAGTGGCGGCCTCATTCGCCTTGTGATTGCGAGTTCCAAGCTGAAACAAGGAAAATAGTAAGCTCACAGAAAAGGAAGAAATGACAAAAGGAAAATACAAGACATAAATAAAGATTACCATAGCAGAGGCTAGCCCAAATTGGCCAGCGAGGTCATTAAGCTCGTCAGATTCATCCACAGTGGGAATCTCATCTTGAACTACAACATGACCTGTGATTCATCTGCCAATCTCCATCTGAACTCCAGCCGGCGAGTCCCAAGCAAGTCGGTTAATAGGAATTGCATCTGCAATTGCCTCTTTCAGTAGCCTCGCCTTATTCATATCAATAGGGCCCTGAGTGAACTCAGAGTCCAACCAGAGGGCCTCTTTGCCTTTGTAGCCGCGTGGCAAGGGTTCTTTTGGCGACGCCCATCTTTCCTCAGCAATCCACCCACTTTCAGTTTCAGGCCGCATCATAGTCTCTCTGGCAGGTCAGACCTTTGAGGGGGTAGATTCCATGTCAGTCTTGGAAGCAACAACAGCTTTGGACTTCTCAGCGGCCTTGGATCATTTACAAGCTTGAGACTCCTTTGCGGGCACGTCCGCTAGAGATCTTTTGTGAGCCCCACCAGTCTTGCATGAGCCCGCGCCAACGCTGGCCACTGGCTGACTTTGCTGAGTCGGGACAAATGTTTCATCAATGATAAAAGCATCCACAGTACGTGGAATCTTGCTAGGAGCATCCTTCAACACCTCTTTCCTAGCTTTTGCCGCAGCCCTAGCAAGCTCTTTCTTCTGAGCACGGCGCTCGTTGGCATCAACCATTGGAACTGCAAAAATGATTTTATCAATACAAGGAAAAAATAATAAAATACAAAGCAGAAGAAAGAGAAAACAGTAATGGAGGACTATGGCGAGGTCTTCGGTTGGGTCACCCAGGCAAACAGTACATTCAAAAGGGAAGAATTTTCCCAAATGGCAATCTCCTACTCAATCCGAGTTGGATTCCTCAGGATCTATGGCGACTAAAGCTCTAGATTTTGGCGGACCCACTATCCCCACCCTGCTTGGATACGGCTCCGCCACATCGATAAGGTCAACCCATGAAACGTTCCTCATTGACTGCTCGATCCCATTAGAATTTATAAGTTTCATAAGTCCCTGATGGCCAAAATAGTGACGGTCCAACTTTAACCGGCAGAGTGCCGAGTCGGATGCACTATAGTAGTGAGCATGGTCGTATCCCACGAGAAATTTATCGAATACCAAAGTCATTTTCGGATTTAGTTTAGGTTAACCAATATGTTTCAAGTTCAATTATGCTAAAACAATATGTAAATTAAAGATGACAAGAGATATAAAGAGGGACATAGCCAAACCACGATCCAATTGAATACTTTCACCCCTCTAATCGATTATCTCAGGAATGGAAACTACCAAAACCAACCATCCTAACACTTAAATCGACTCATTCATGGTTGCAAACTCATAAGATAGTACTAGATGTCATACAACAACCTAGTACCCTTTGCCCGGTTCAACAGTCCGCCTTTAAGGATTTAACTGACCGAAGCAAGATTAAAGTGGTAGAGTTGCTCGATTTCACAACTGTTTGAACCTCACTCCTTAATCAATCTAAACAACTCAGTTGATTATAAGAAATGATCTTAAAAACCCTTTTCCCACACCCCTTCGCAACATACATTTATAAAAGTGGTGTGTGTGTTCATGAACTAAGTGTACAGTCTAATTCAAGCATTGAGAACAAGTTTTAAGACATGAATTCGTCAAAAAAAAATCAATTAAGCACTACCCATTCCCAATTTCATCAATTAGAGGAGGATTTTTTCAATTTTCACATGACTTGGATATGATATGTTTAGCTACACATAATGAAACAAAAAATAAGCAATTACCAAAATCGTAGCAAAATCTGGATTACATCAAGATCCAACACCATCCAATGTCAATTGATGATGAAGAAGACCCAAAATGACAAAATCCAAGAGTAGAGAAGGAAATGTAGCAAGATTAAGCTAATTCTATGTAATATCTAATGTAGAAATGATTCTAAGAGTGAAAAGAGGGGAATTTGACCTAGAAAAAGAGGGGCGTAAAAAGGGTATGAGGAAGAAGCTCTAGAAAAAATGTAGTGTGAGAAGTATATCCCAAAATATGTGCAAAACTTCTATTTATATGTGCCCAAAATTATACTTGAAAACTGCTGAATGCGCACACATCCCTTTCCAATGCGCACGCATTGCCCTGTGTCCACTGGGGAAATCTTGAACCTGCTGACCTGAATGCGCACGCATTGCCATGCATGCGTACGCATTGGACGTCTTATCATCAAATCCTTAACTTGCTGCTGCTCCTGGGATGCGTACTCATTGTTCATCTATACGCACGCATTGTTCTTGGCCCTTCAAAGCAGAACATCCTGAATCACTTATGCGTACGTACTGGCTACATTTCTCTAAATCTATGCATCATGTATCATGGATGCATACGCATTGCCTCGGATGCGTACGCATTGCCTGATTCACCCTCCAATCTTCACTTTTTCTTCAGCTTTTCCATCCCCGAACCTCGGTCTTGCCTTCATGAGCTCAATGCCTTACTTTCCAAACTTACGAACACCTATATCCTACGTCATGATATCTAAACACATAATGAGCATAACTCCGCAAGATAAATAGGACTCGAAAGGATTTTTTTCTTCAAGGAAAACTCGTTACCAGAGAAAAACACGAATTTGAACTCGTTAATATGAAGAAAACATGAATTCGAACTCGTTACCTAAGATAAAACACAAATTTCTACTCGTTATAAAGGGAAAACACAAATTTCCGGCGATGTCAACTCGTTATCAGGGAAAAAACCTATTTTCTGCAAGGAAAACTCGTTACAAGAGAAAAACACAAATTTGAACTCGTTAATAAGAAGAAAACATGAATTCGAACTCGTTACCAAAGAAAAAACACAAATTTCAACTCGTTATAAAGGAAAAACACAAATTTCCGGCGATGTGAACTCGTTATCAGGGAAAAAACCTTTTTTATTTCAACGACAACTCATTACCAGAGAAAAAACACGAATTTGAACTCGTTAATATGATGAAAACATGAATTCGAACTCTTTACCAAAGATAAAACACAAATTTCTACTCGTTATAAAGGGAAAACACAAATTTCCGGCGATGTCAACTCGTTATCAGTGAAAAAACCATTTTTTCAGTAAGGACAACTCGTTATTAGAGAAAAACACAAATATGAACTCGTTAATATGAAGAAAACATGAATTCGAACTTGTTACAAAAGATAAAACACAAATTTCTACTCGTTATAAAGGGAAAATACAAATTTCCGGCGATGTCAACTCGTTATCAGGGAAAAAACCTTTTTTTCTTCAAGGACAACTCGTTACCAGAGAAAAAAAATTTTGAACTCGTTAATATGAAGAAAACATGAATTCGAACTCGTTACCAAAGATAAAACACAAATTTCTACTCGTTATAAAGGAAAAACAAAAATTTCCGGCGATGTCAACTCGTTATCAGTGAAAAAACCATTTTTTCAGCAAGGACAACTCGTTACCAGAGAAAAACACAAATTTGAACTCGTTAATAAGAAGAAAACATGAATTCGAACTCGTTACCAAAGAAAAAATACAAATTTCAACTCGTTATAAAGGAAAAACACAAATTTCCGGCGATGTGAACTCGTTATCAGGGAAAAATCCTTTTTTTCTTCAAGGACAACTCATTACCAGAGAAAAACACGAATTTGAACTCGTTAATATGAAGAAAACATGAATTCGAACTCGTTACCAAAGATAAAACACAAATTTCTACTCGTTATAAAGGGAAACCACAAATTTCCGGCGATGTCAACTCGTTATCAGTGAAAAAAAACATTTTTTCAGCAAGGACAACTCGTTACCAGAGAAAAACACAAATTTGAACTCTTTAATGTGAAGAAAACATGAATTCGAACTCGTTACCAAAGAAAAAACACAAATTTCAACTCGTTATAAAGGAAAAACACAAATTTCCGGCGATGTGAACTCGTTATCAGGGAAAAAACCTTTTTTTCTTCAAGGACAACTCATTACTAGAGAAAAACACGAATTTGAACTCGTTAATATGAAGAAAACTTGAATTCAAACTCGTTACCAAAGATAAAACACAAATTTCTACTCGTTATAAAGGGAAAACACAAATTTCCGGCGATGTCAACTCGTTATCAGTGAAAAAACCATTTTTTCATTAAGGACAACTCGTTACCAGAGAAAAACACAAATCTGAACTCGTTAATATGAAGAAAACATGAATTCGAACTTGTTACCAAAGATAAAACACAAATTTCTACTCGTTATAAAGGGAAAACACAAATTTCCGGTGATGTCAACTCGTTATCAGGGAAAAAACCTTTTTTTGTTCAAGGACAACTCATTACCAGAGAAAAAGAATTTTGAAGTCGTTAATATGAAGAAAACATGAATTCGAACTCGTTACCAAAGATAAAACACAAATTTCCTGCGATGTCAACTCGTTATCAGTGAAAAAACCATTTTTTCAACAAGGACAACTCGTTACGAGAGAAAAACACAAATTTGAACTCGTTAATATGAAGAAAACATGAATTCGAACTCGTTACCTAAGATAAAACACAAATTTCTACTCGTTATAAAGGGAAAACACAAATTTCCGGCGATGTCAACTCGTTATCAGGGAAAAAACCTTTTTTCTGCAAGGAAAACTCGTTACAAGAGAAAAACACAAATTTGAACTCGTTAATAAGTAGAAAACATGAATTTGAATTCGTTACCAAAGAAAAAACACAAATTTCAACTCGTTATAAAGGAAAAACACAAATTTCCGACGATGTGAACTCGTTATCAGGGAAAAAAAATAATTCCTGCAAGGACAAATTGTTACCAGAGAAAAACAAAAATTTGAACTCATTAATATGAACAAAACATGAATTCGAATTCGTTACAAAAGATAAAACACAAATTTCTACTCGTTATAGAGGGAAAACACAAATTTCCGGCGATGTCAACTCGTTATCAGGGAAAAAACCTTTTTTCCTACAAGGACAACTCGTTACGAGAGAAAAACACAAATTTGAACTCGTTAATGTGAAGAAAACATGAATTCAAACTCGTTACCAAAGATAAAACACAAATTTCCGGCGATGTCAATTCGTTATCAGTGATAAAACCATTTTTTCAGCAAGGACAACTCGTTACCAGAGAAAAACACAAATATGAACTCGTTAATATGAAAAAACATGAATTCGAACTCGTTACCAAAGATAAAACATAAATTTCTACTCGTTATAAAGGGAAAACACAAATTTCCGGCGATGTCAACTCGTTATCAGGGAAAAAACCTTATTTTCTTCAAGGACAACTCGTTACTAGAGAAAAACACGAATTTGAACTTGTTAATATGAATAAAACATGAATTCGAACTCGTTACCAAAGATAAAACACAAATTTCTACTCGTTATAAAGGGAAAACACAAATTTCCGGCGATGTCAACTCGTTATCAGGGAAAAAACCCTTTTTTCTACAAGAACAACTCGTTACCAGAGAAAAACACCAATTTGAACTCGTTAATATGAAGAAAACATGAATTTGAACTCGTTACCAAAGATAAAACACAAATTTCTACTCGTTATAAAGGGAAAACCCAAATTTCCGGCGATGTCCACTCGTTATCAGGGAAAAAACCATTTTTTCTTCAAGGACAACTCTTTACCAAAGAAAAACACGAATTTGAACTCGTTAATATGAAGAAAACTTGAATTCGAACTCGTTACCTAAGATAAAACACAAATTTCTACTCTTTATAAAGGGAAAACACAAATTTCCGGCGATGTCAACTCGTTATCAGGGAAAAAACCTATTTTCTGCAAGGAAAACTCGTTACAAGAGAAAAACACAAATTTGAACTCGTTAATAAGAAGAAAACAAGAATTCGAACTCGTTACCAAAGAAAAAACACAAATTTCAACTTGTTATAAAGGAAAAACACAAATTTCCGGCGATGTGAACTCGTTATCAGGGAAAAAACCTTTTTTATTTCAAGGACAACTCGTTACCAGAGAAAAAACACGAATTTGAACTCGTTAATATGATGAAAACATGAATTCGAACTATTTACCAAAGATAAAACACAAATTTCTACTCGTTATAAAGGGAAAACACAAATTTCCGGCGATGTCAACTCGTTATCAGTGAAAAAACCATTTTTCAGTAAGGACAACTCGTTATTAGAGAAAAACAAAAATCTGAACTCGTTAATATGAAGAAAACATGAATTCGAACTTGTTACAAAAGATAAAACACAAATTTCTACTCGTTATAAAGGGAAAATACAAATTTCCGGCGTGTCAACTCGTTATCGAAAAAACCTTTTTTCTTCAAGGACAACTCGTTAATTCGTCATGAATTCGAACTGAAAAAATTTTGAACTCGTTAATATGAAGAAAACATGAATTGAACTCCTTACCAAAGATAAAACACAAATTTCTACTCGTTATAAAGGAAAAACAAAAATTTCCGGCGATGTCAACTCGTTATCAGTGAAAAAACCATTTTTTCCGCAAGGACAACTCGTTACCAGAGAAAAACACAAATTTGAATTCGTTAATAAGAAGAAAACATGAATTCGAACTCGTTACCAAAGAAAAAACACAAATTTCAACTCGTTATAAAGGAAAACACAAATTTCCGGCGATGTGAACTCGTTATCAGGGAAAAACCTTTTTTCTTCAAGGACAACTCATTACCAGAGAAAAACACGAATTTGAACTCGTTAATATGAAGAAAACATGAATTGGAACTCGTTACCAAAGATAAAACACAAATTTCTACTCGTTATAAAGGGAAACCACAAATTTCCGGCGATGTCAACTCGTTATCAGTGACAAAAAAAATTTTCAGCAAGGACAACTCGTTACCAGAGAAAAACACAAATTTGAAGTCTTTAATGTGATGAAAACATGAATTCGAACTCGTTACCAAAGAAAAAACACAAATTTCAACTCGTTATAAAGGAAAAACACAAATTTCCGGCGATGTGAACTCGTTATAAAGGAAAAAACCTTTTTTTCTTCAAGGAAAACTCGTTACCAGAGAAAAACACGAATTTGAACTCGTTAATATGAAGAAAACATGAATTCAAACTCGTTACCAAAGATAAAACACAAATTTCTACTCGTTATAAAGGGAAAACACAAATTTCCGGCGATGTCAACTCGAAAACCATTTTCGTTGAAAAAACCATTTTTTACGAAGAAGGACAACTCGTTACCAGAGAAAAACACAAATTTGAACTCGTTAATATGAAGAAAACATGAATTCGAACTTGTTACCAAAGATAAAACACAAATTTCTACTCGTTATAAAGGAAAACACAATTTCCGTGATGTCAACTCGTTATCGTGAAAAAACCTTTTTGTTCAAGGACAACTCATTACCAGAGAAAAACACAATTTTGAAGTCGTTAATATGAAGAAAACATGAATTCGAACTTGTTACCAAAGATAAAACACAAATTTCAACTCGTTATAAAGGAAAAACACAAATTTCCGCGATGTCAACTCGTTATCGCGAAAAAATTTTTTCAAAGAAGGACAACTCGTTACCAGAGAAAAACACAAATTTGAACTCGTTAATATGAAGAAAACATGAATTCGAACTCGTTACCAAAGATAAAACACAAATTTCTACTCGTTATAAAGGGAAAACACAAATTTCCGGCGATGTCAACTTGTTATCAGGGAAAAAACCTTTTTTCTGCAAGGAAAACTCGTTACAATAGAAAAACACAAATTTGAACTCGTTAATAAGAAGAAAACATGAATTCGAACTTGTTACCAAAGTAAAAACACAAATTTCAACTCGTTATAAAGGAAAAACACAAATTTCCGGCGATGTGAACTCGTTATCAGGGAAAAAAAATTCCTGCAAGGACAAATCGTTACCAGAGAAAAACACAAATTTGAACTCATTAATATGAACAAAACATGAATTGGAATACGTTACAAAAGATAAAACACAAATTTCTACTCGTTATAAAGGGAAAACACAAATTTCCGGCGATGTCAACTCGTTATCAGGGAAAAAACCTTTTTTCTTACAAGGACAACTCGTTACGAGAGAAAAACACAAATTTGAACTCGTTAATATGAAGAAAACATGAATTCGAACTCGATACCAAAGATAAAACACAAATTTCTACTCGTTATAAAGGGAAAACACAAATTTCCGGCGATGTCAACTCGTTATCAGTGATAAAACCATTTTTTCAGCAAGGACAACTCGTTATTAGAGAAAAACACAAATCTGAACTCGTTAATATGAAAAAACATGAATTCGAACTCGTTACCAAAGATAAAACACAAATTTCTACTCGTTATAAAGGGAAAACACAAATTTCCGGCGATGTCAACTCATTATCAGGGAAAAAACCTTATTTTCTTCAAGGACAACTCGTTACCAGAGAAAAACACGAATTTGAACTTGTTAATATGAAGAAAACATGAATTCGAACTCGTTACCAAAGATAAAACACAAATTTCTACTCGTTATAAAGGGAAAACACAAATTTCCGGCGATGTCAACTCGTTATCGTGAAAAAACCTTTTTTCTACAAGGACAACTCGTTACCGAGAAAAAACATGAATTTGAACTCGTTACCAAAGATAAAACACAAATTTCTACTCGTATAAAGGAAAACCCAATTTCCGCGATGTCAACTCGTTATCGTGAAAAAACATTTTTTCTTCAAGGAGAAAAACTTTTGAACTCGTTACGAGAATTCGAACTCATAGAAAAAACACAAATTTGAACTCGTTAATATGAAGAAAACATGAATTCGAACTCGTTACAAAAAGATAAAAACCACAAATTTCTACTCGTTATAAAGGAAAAACACAAATTTCTACTCGCGATGTCACAAATTTCCGCGATGTCAACTGAAAAAAACCATTTTTCTTCAAGACAACTCGTTACAACTCGTTTGAAAAGAAAAGAACAAATTTCTACTCGTTATAAAGGGAAAACACAAATTTCTACTCGTTATAAAGGGAAAACGATGTCAACTCGTTATCAGGGAAAAAACCTTTTTTCTTCAAGGACAACTCGTTACCAGAGAAAAACACGAATTTGAACTCGTTAATATGAAGAAAACATGAATTCGAACTCGTTACCAAAGATAAAACACAAATTTCTACTCGTTATAAAGGGAAAACACAAATTTCCGGCGATGTCAACTCGTTATCAGGGAAAAAACCATTTTTTCTTCAAGGACAACTCGTTACCAGAGAAAAACACGAATTTGAACTCGTTAATATGAAGAAAACATGAATTTGAACTCGTTACCAAAGATAAAACACAAATTTCTACTCGTTATAAAGGGAAAACACAAATTTCCGGCGATGTCAACTCGTTATCAGGGAAAAAACCATTTTTTCTTCAAGGACAACTCGTTACGAGAGAAAAACACAAATTTGAACTCGTTAATATGAAGAAAACATGAATTCGAACTCGTTACAAAAGATAAAACACAAATTTCTACTCGTTATAAAGGAAAAACACAAATTTCCGGCGATGTCAACTCGTTATCGATTGAAAAAACCATTTTTTCTTCAAGGACAACTCGTTACAAGAGAAAAACACAAATTTGAACTCGTTAATATGAAAAAAACATGAATTCGAACTCGTTACCAAAGATAAAACACAAATTTCTACTCGTTATAAAGGGAAAACACAAATTTCCGGCGATGTCAACTCGTTATCAGGGAAAAAACATTTTTCTTCAAGGACAACTCGTTACCAGAGAAAAACACAAATTTGAACTCGTTAATATGAAAAAACATGAATTCGAACTCGTTACAAAGATAAAACACAAATTTCTACTCGTTATAAAGGGAAAACACAAATTTCCGGCGATGTCAACTCGTTATCAGTGAAAAAACATTTTTTCTTCAAGGACAACTCGTTACCAGAGAAAAACACAAATTTGAACTCGTTAATATGAAGAAAACATGAATTCGAACTCGTTACAAAGATAAAACACAAATTTCTACTCGTTATAAAGGAAAACACAAATTTCCGGCGATGTCAACTCGTTATCAGTGAAAAACCATTTTTCTTCAAGGACAACTCGTTACCAGAGAAAAACACAAATTTGAACTCGTTAATATGAAGAAAACATGAATTCGAACTCGTTACCAAAGATAAAACACAAATTTCTACTCGTTATAAAGGGAAAACACAAATTTCCGGCGATGTCAACTCGTTATCTGTGAAAAACCTTTTTTCTTCAAGGACAACTCGTTACCAGAGAAAAACACAAATTTGAACTCGTTAATATGAAGAAAACATGAATTCGAACTCATTACCAAAGATAAAACACAAATTTCTACTCGTTATAAAGGAAAAACACAAATTTCCGGCGATGTCAACTCGTTATCAGTGAAAAAACCATTTTTTCAACAAGGACAACTCGTTACCAGAGAAAAACACAAATTTGAACTCGTTAATATGAAGAAAACATGAATTCGAACTCGTTACCAAAGATAAAACACAAATTTCTACTCGTTATAAAGGAAAAACACAAATTTCCGGCGATGTCAACTCGTTATCAGTGAAAAAACCTTTTTTCTACAAGGACAACTCGTTACCAGAGAAAAACACAAATTTGAACTCGTTAATATGAAGAAAACATGAATTCGAACTCGTTACCAAAGATAAAACACAAATTTCTACTCGTTATAAAGGGAAAACACAAATTTCCGGCGATGTCAACTCGTTATCGTGGAAAAAACATTTTTTCTGCAAGGACAACTCGTTACCAGAGAAAAACACAAATTTGAACTCGTTAATATGAAAAAAAACATGAATTCGAACTCGTTACCAAAGATAAAACACAAATTTCTACTCGTTATAAAGGGAAAACACAAATTTCCGGCGATGTCAACTCGTTATCAGGGAAAAAACCTTTTTTCCTGCAAGGACAACTCATTACGAGAGAAAAACACAAATTTGAACTCGTTAATATGAAGAAAACATGAATTCGAACTCGTTACCAAAGATAAAACACAAATTTCTACTCGTTATAAAGGGAAAACACAAATTTCCGGCGATGTCAACTCGTTATCAGGGAAAAAACCATTTTTTCAGCAAGGACAACTCGTTACCAGAAAAACACAAATTTGAACTCGTTAATATGAAGAAAACATGAATTCGAACTCGTTACCAAAGATAAAACACAAATTTCTACTCGTTATAAAGGAAAACACAAATTTCCGGCGATGTCAACTCGTTATCAGGGAAAAACCTTTTTTCTTCAAGGACAACTCGTTACCCGAGAAAAACACAAATTTGAACTCGTTAATATGAAGAAAACATGAATTCGAACTCGTTACCAAAGATAAAACACAAATTTCTACTCGTTATAAAGGGAAAACACAAATTTCCGGCGATGTCAACTCGTTATCAGTGAAAAAACCATTTTTTTCAAGGACAACTTCGTTACCAGAGAAAAAACACAAATTTGAACTCGTTAATATGAAGAAAACATGAATTCGAACTCGTTACCAAAGATAAAACACAAATTTCTACTCGTTATAAAGGAAAACACAAATTTCGCGATGTCAACTCGTTATCGGGAAAAACCTTTTTTTGTTCAAGGACAACTCGTTACCAGTGAAAAACACTTATTTGAACTCGTTAATATGAAGAAAACATGAATTCGAACTCGTTACCAAAGATAAAACACAAATTTCTACTCGTTATAAAGGAAAAACACAAATTTCCGGCGATGTCAACTCGTTATCAGGGAAAAAACCATTTTTCTTCAAGGACAACTCGTTACCAGAGAAAAACACAAATTTGAACTCGTTAATATGAAGAAAACATGAATTCGAACTCGTTACCAAAGATAAAACACAAATTTCTACTCGTTATAAAGGAAAACACAAATTTCCGGCGATGTCAACTCGTTATCAGGGAAAAAACCTTTTTTCTTCAAGGACAACTCGTTACCAGAAAAACACAAATTTGAACTCGTTAATATGAAGAAAACATGAATTCGAACTCGTTACCAAAGATAAAACACAAATTTCTACTCGTTATAAAGGAAAAACACAAATTTCCGGCGATGTCAACTCGTTATCAGGGAAAAAACCTTTTTTCCTACAAGGACAACTCGTTACGAGAGAAAAACACAAATTTGAACTCGTTAATATGAAGAAAACATGAATTCGAACTCGTTACCAAAGATAAAACACAAATTTCTACTCGTTATAAAGGGAAAACACAAATTTCCGGCGATGTCAACTCGTTATCAGTGAAAAAACCATTTTTTCAGCAAGGACAACTCGTTACCATAGAAAACACAAATTTGAACTCGTTAATATGAAAAAAACATGAATTCGAACTCGTTACCAAAGATAAAACACAAATTTCTACTCGTTATAAAGGGAAAACACAAATTTCCGGCGATGTCAACTCGTTATCAGAGAAAAAACCTTTTTCATCAAGGACAACTCGTTACCAGAGAAAAACACAAATATGAACTCGTTAATATGAAGAAAACATGAATTCGAACTCGTTACCAAAGATAAAACACAAATTTCTACTCGTTATAAAGGGAAAACACAAATTTCCGGCGATGTCAACTCGTTATCAGGGAAAAAACCATTTTTTCTTCAAGGACAACTCGTTACTGAGAAAAACACAAATATGAACTCGTTAATATGAAGAAAACATGAATTCGAACTCGTTACCAAAGATAAAACACAAATTTCTACTCGTTATAAAGGGAAAACACAAATTTCCGGCGATGTCAACTCGTTATCAGGGAAAAAACCTTTTTTTTTCTTCAAGGACAACTCGTTACCAGAGAAAAACACAAATTTGAACTCGTTAATATGAAGAAAACATGAATTCGAACTCGTTACCAAAGATAAAACACAAATTTCTACTCGTTATAAAGGGAAAACACAAATTTCCGGCGATGTCAACTCGTTATCAGGGAAAAACCTTTTTTTTCTTCAAAGGACAACTCGTTACCAGAGAAAAACACAAATTTGAACTCGTTAATATGAAGAAAACATGAATTCGAACTCGTTACCAAAGATAAAACACAAATTTCTACTCGTTATAAAGGGAAAACACAAATTTCCGGCGATGTCAACTCGTTATCATGGAAAAAAAACCTTTTTTTCTTCAAGGACAACTCGTTACCAGAGAAAAACACAAATTTGAACTCGTTAATATGAAGAAAACATGAATTCGAACTCGTTACCAAAGATAAAACACAAATTTCTACTCGTTATAAAGGGAAAACACAAATTTCCGGCGATGTCAACTCGTTATCAGGGAAAAAACCTTTTTTCCTGCAAGGACAACTCATTACGAGAGAAAAACACAAATTTGAACTCGTTAATATGAAGAAAACATGAATTCGAACTCGTTACCAAAGATAAAACACAAATTTCTACTCGTTATAAAGGGAAAACACAAATTTCCGGCGATGTCAACTCGTTATCGGGAAAAAACCATTTTCAGCAAGGACAACTCGTTACCAAAGAGAAAAACACAAATTTGAACTCGTTAATATGAAGAAAACATGAATTCGAACTCGTTACCAAAGATAAAACACAAATTTCTACTCGTTATAAAGGGAAAACACAAATTTCCGGCGATGTCAACTCGTTATCAGTGAAAAAACCTTTTTTTCTTCAAGGACAACTCGTTACCAGAGAAAAACACAAATTTGAACTCGTTAATATGAAGAAAACATGAATTCGAACTCGTTACCAAAGATAAAACACAAATTTCTACTCGTTATAAAGGAAAACACAAATTTCCGCGATGTCAACTCGTTATCGGGAAAAAACCATTTTTTCTTCAAGGACAACTCGTTACCAGAGAGAAAAACACAATTTGAACTCGTTAATATGAAAAAACATGAATTCGAACTCGTTACTCAAAGATAAAACACAAATTTCTACTCGTTATAAAGGAAAAACACAAATTTCGGCGATGTCAACTCGTTATCGAGGAAAAACCTTTTTTTTTTTCAAGGACAACTCGTTACGAGAAAAAACACAAATTTGAACTCGTTAATATGAAAAAACATGAATTCAAACTCGTTACCAAAGATAAAACACAAATTTCTACTCGTTATAAAGGGAAAACACAAATTTCCGGCGCGATGTCAACTCGTTATCGTGAAAAAACCTTTTTCTTCAAGGACAACTCGTTACCAGAGAAAAAATTTGAACAAATTTGAACTCGTTAATATGAAGAAAACATGAATTCGAACTCGTTACCAAAGATAAAACACAAATTTCTACTCGTTATAAAGGAAAACACAAATTTCCGGCGATGTCAACTCGTTATCGTGGAAAAACCTTTTTTTTCAAGGACAACTCGTTACCGAGAGAAAACACAAATTTGAACTCGTTAATATGAAGAAAACATGAATTCGAACTCGTTACTAAAGATAAAACACAAATTTCTACTCGTTATAAAGGAAAAACACAAATTTCCGCGATGTCAACTCGTTATCGTGAAAAAACCTTTTTTCCTCAAGGACAACTCGTTACCAGAAAAACACAAATTTGAACTCGTTAATATGAAGAAAACATGAATTGAACTCGTTACCAAAGATAAAACACAAATTTCTACTCGTTATAAA
>JAOBSW010000567.1:0-62214 GCA_026214975.1 Gentiana macrophylla | reverse complement strand
AAGAAGAAAACATGAATTCGAACTCGCTACCAAAGAAAAACACAAATTTCTACTCATATAAAGGGAAAACACAAATTTCCGCGATGTCAACTCAAGTTATCGTGAAAAACATTTTTTCTGCAAAGACAACTCATTACCAGAGAAAACACAAATTTGAACTCGTTAATAAGAAGAAAACATGAATTCGAACTCGTTACCAAAGAAAAAACACAAATTTCTACTCGTTATAAAGGGAAAACACAAATTTCCGGCGATGTCAACTCGTTATCATGGAAAAAAACATTTTTTCTGCAAGGACAACTCGTTACCAGAGAAAAACACAAATTTGAACTCGTTAATAAGAAGAAAACATGAATTCGAACTCATTACCAAAGAAAAAACACAAATTTCTACTCGTTATAAAGGGAAAACACAAATTTCCGGCGATGTCAACTCGTTATCGAGGAAAAACATTTTTTCTCGCAAGGACAACTCGCTACCAGAGAAAAACACAAATTTGAACTCGTTAATAAGAAGAAAACATGAATTCGAACTCGCTACCAAAGAAAAACACAAATTTCTACTCGTATAAAGGAAAACACAAATTTCCGGCGCGATGTCAACTCGCTATCGTGGAAAAACATTTTTTTCTCGCAAGGACAACTCGCTACCAGAGAAAAACACAAATTTGAACTCGTTAATAAGAAGAAAACATGAATTCGAACTCATACCAAAGAAAAACACAAATTTCTACTCGTATAAAGGGGAAAACACAAATTTCCTCGCGATGTCAACTCGTTATCGTGGAAAAAAACATTTTTTTCTACAAGGACAACTCGCTACCAGAGAAAAACACAAATTTGAACTCGTTAATAAGAAGAAAACATGAATTCGAACTCATACCAAAGAAAAACACAAATTTCTACTCGCTATAAAGGGAAACACAAATTTCCGGCGATGTCAACTCGTTATCGTGGAAAAAATTTTTCTCACAAGGACAACTCGTTACCGTGAGAAAACACAAATTTGAACTCGTTAATAAGAAGAAAACATGAATTCAACTCATACCAAAGAAAAACACAAATTTCTACTCATATAAAGGGGAAAACACAAATTTCCGCGATGTCAACTCGTTATCGTGAAAAAACATTTTTCTCTGCAAAGGACAACTCGCTACCAGAGAAAAACACAAATTTGAACTCGTTAATAAGAAGAAAACATGAATTCGAACTCGCTACCAAAGAAAAACACAAATTTCTACTCATATAAAGGGAAAACACAAATTTCCGGCGATGTCAACTCAAGTATCGTGAAAAAACATTTTTTCTCGCAAGGACAACTCGTTACCAGAGAGAAAACACAAATTTGAACTCGTTAATAAGAAGAAAACATGAATTCGAACTCGTTACCAAAGAAAAACACAAATTTCTACTCGCTATAAAGGGAAAACACAAATTTCCGGCGATGTCAACTCGTTATCGTGAAAAACATTTTTTCTCGCAAGGACAACTCGCTACCAGAGAAAAACACAAATTTGAACTCGTTAATAAGAAGAAAAAAATGAATTCGAACTCATACCAAAGAAAAACACAAATTTCTACTCATATATAAAGGGAAAACACAAATTTCCGCGATGTCAACTCGTTATCGTGGAAAAAACATTTTTTCTGCAAGGACAACTCGCTACCAGTGAAAAAACACAAATTTGAACTCGTTAATAAGAAGAAAACATGAATTCAAACTCGCTACCAAAGAAAAACACAAATTTCTACTCATATAAAGGGAAAACACAAATTTCCGCGCGATGTCAACTCGTTATCGTGAAAAAACATTTTTCTCGCAAGGACAACTCGCTACCAGAGAAAAACACAAATTTGAACTCGCAATAAGAAGAAAACATGAATTCAAACTCGCTACCAAAGAAAAACACAAATTTCTACTCGCTATAAAGGGAAAACACAAATTTCCGCGATGTCAACTCATATCGTGAAAAAACATTTTTTCTCGCAAGGACAACTCGCTACCGTGAGAAAAACACAAATTTGAACTCGTTAATAAGAAGAAAACATGAATTCAAACTCGTTACCAAAGAAAAACACAAATTTCTACTCGCTATAAAGGGAAAACACAAATTTCCGCGATGTCAACTCGCTATCGTGGAAAAAAAAAACATTTTTTCTCGCAAAGACAACTCGTTACCAGAGAAAAAACACAAATTTGAACTCGTTAATAAGAAGAAAACATGAATTCGAACTCGTTACTAAAGAAAAACACAAATTTCTACTCGCTATAAAGGGAAAACACAAATTTCCGCGATGTCAACTCGCTATCGTGAAAAAAACATTTTTTCTCAGAAGGACAACTCGCTACCAGAGAAAAACACAAATTTGAACTCGCATTAAGAAGAAAACATGAATTCGAACTCGCTACTAAAGAAAAACACAAATTTCTACTCATATAAAGGGAAAACACAAATTTCCGGCGATGTCAACTCATTATCGTGGAAAAAAACATTTTTTCTCGCAAAGGACAACTCGCTACCAGAGAAAAAACACAAATTTGAACTCGCAATAAGAAGAAAACATGAATTCGAACTCGCTACCAAAGAAAAACACAAATTTCTACTCGCTATAAAGGAAAACACAAATTTCCGCGATGTCAACTCATTATCGTGAAAAAAATTTTTTCGCAAAGGACAACTCGCTACCAGAGAAAAACACAAATTTGAACTCGCAATAAGAAGAAAACATGAATTCAAACTCATTACTCAAAGAAAAACACAAATTTCTACTCATATATAGGGAAAAACAAATTTCCGCGATGTCAACTCGCTATCGTGAAAAACATTTTTCTCGCAAGGACAACTCGTTACCGTGAGAAAACACAAATTTGAACTCGTTAATAAGAAGAAAACATGAATTCGAACTCATACCAAAGAAAAACACAAATTTCTACTCGCTATAAAGGGAAAACACAAATTTCCGCGATGTCAACTCGTTATCGTGAAAAAACATTTTTCTGCAAGGACAACTCGCTACCAGAGAAAAACACAAATTTGAACTCGTTAATAAGAAGAAAACATGAATTCAACTCGCTACCAAAGAAAAACACAAATTTCTACTCGCTATAAAGGGAAAACACAAATTTCCGCGATGTCAACTCGTTATCGTGAAAAACATTTTTTCTCAAAGACAACTCATTACCGTGAGAAAAACACAAATTTGAACTCGTTAATAAGAAGAAAACATGAATTCGAACTCGTTACCAAAGAAAAAAACAAATTTCTACTCATATAAAGGGGAAAACACAAATTTCCGCGATGTCAACTCGTTATCGTGGAAAAAAACATTTTTTCTGCAAGGACAACTCGCTACCAGAGAAAAACACAAATTTGAACTCGTTAATAAGAAGAAAACATGAATTCGAACTCATACCAAAGAAAAACACAAATTTCTACTGCTATAAAAGGGAAAACACAAATTTCCGCGATGTCAACTCGTTATCGTGGAAAAAAACATTTTTTTCTCGCAAGACAACTCGTTACCAGAGAAAAACACAAATTTGAACTCGTTAATAAGAAGAAAACATGAATTCAAACTCGTACCAAAGAAAAACACAAATTTCTACTCGCTATAAAGGGAAAACACAAATTCCGCGCGATGTCAACTCGTTATCGTGAAAAACATTTTTTTCTGCAAGGACAACTCATTACTAGAAAAAACACAAATTTGAACTCGTTAATAAGAAGAAAACATGAATTCAACTCAACTACTAAAGAAAAACACAAATTTCTACTCATATATAAAGAAAACACAAATTTCCGCGCGATGTCAACTCGCTATCGTGGAAAAACATTTTTTCTGCAAGGACAACTCGCTACCAGAGAAAAACACAAATTTGAACTCGTTAATAAGAAGAAAACATGAATTCGAACTCGCTACCAAAGAAAAACACAAATTTCTACTCGTTATAAAGGGAAAACACAAATTTCCGCGATGTCAACTCGTTATCGTGAAAAACATTTTTTCTGCAAGACAACTCGCTACCAGAGAAAAACACAAATTTGAACTCGCAATAAGAAGAAAACATGAATTCGAACTCGCTACTAAAGAAAAACACAAATTTCTACTCGCTATAAAGGGAAAACACAAATTTCCGCGATGTCAACTCGTTATCGTGGAAAAAATTTTTTTCTCGCAAGGACAACTCGCTACCGTAGAAAAACACAAATTTGAACTCGTTAATAAGAAGAAAACATGAATTCGAACTCAAATACCAAAGAAAAACACAAATTTCTACTCGCTATAAAGGGAAAACACAAATTTCCGCGATGTCAACTCGTTATCGTGAAAAAACATTTTTTTCTCAAAGGACAACTCGTTACCAGAGAAAAAACACAAATTTGAACTCGTTAATAAGAAGAAAACATGAATTCGAACTCATACTAAAGAAAAACACAAATTTCTACTTTCATATAAAAGGGAAAACACAAATTTCCGCGATGTCAACTCATATCGTGAAAAAATTTTTTTTCCGCAAGGACAACTCGCTACCAGAGAAAAACACAAATTTGAACTCGTTAATAAGAAGAAAACATGAATTCGAACTCAACTACCAAAGAAAAACACAAATTTCTACTCGCTATAAAGGGGAAAACACAAATTTCCGCGATGTCAACTCAACTTATCGTGGAAAAAAACATTTTTTCTCAAAGGACAACTCGCTACCAGAGAAAACACAAATTTGAACTCGTTAATAAGAAGAAAACATGAATTCGAACTCGCTACTAAAGAAAAACACAAATTTCTACTCGCTATAAAGGGAAAACACAAATTTCCGGCGATGTCAACTCGTTATCGTGAAAAACATTTTTTCTCGCAAGGACAACTCAAGTACTGTGAGAAAACACAAATTTGAACTCGTTAATAAGAAGAAAACATGAATTCGAACTCATACCAAAGAAAAACACAAATTTCTACTCATATAAAGGGAAAACACAAATTTCCGGCGATGTCAACTCGTTATCGTGAAAAAACATTTTTTCTCGCAAGGACAACTCGCTACCAGAGAAAAACACAAATTTGAACTCGTTAATAAGAAGAAAACATGAATTCGAACTCGCTACCAAAGAAAAACACAAATTTCTACTCGCTATAAAGGGAAAACACAAATTTCCGGCGATGTCAACTCGTTATCGTGGAAAAACATTTTTTCTCTCGCAAGGACAACTCGTTACCGAGAAAAAACACAAATTTGAACTCGTTAATAAGAAGAAAACATGAATTCGAACTCATACTAAAGAAAAAACACAAATTTCTACTGCTATAAAGGGAAACACAAATTTCCGCGATGTCAACTCGTTATCGTGAAAAAATTTTTTTCTCGCAAGGACAACTCGCTACTGTGAGAAAAACACAAATTTGAACTCGTTAATAAGAAGAAAACATGAATTCGAACTCGCTACTAAAGAAAAACACAAATTTCTACTCAAGTATAAAGGGAAAACACAAATTTCCGCGATGTCAACTCGTTATCGTGGAAAAAACATTTTTTCGCAAGGACAACTCGCTACCAGAGAAAAACACAAATTTGAACTCGTTAATAAGAAGAAAACATGAATTCAACTCGCTACCAAAGAAAAAACACAAATTTCTACTCGCTATAAAGGGAAAACACAAATTTCCGGCGATGTCAACTCGTTATCGTGAAAAAACATTTTTTCTACAAGGACAACTCATACCAGAGAAAACACAAATTTGAACTCGTTAATAAGAAGAAAACATGAATTCAAACTCGCTACCAAAGAAAAACACAAATTTCTACTCATATAAAGGGAAAACACAAATTTCCGCGATGTCAACTCGTTATCGTGAAAAAAAATTTTTTTCTGCAAGGACAACTCGCTACCAGAGAAAAACACAAATTTGAACTCGTTAATAAGAAGAAAACATGAATTCAACTCGCTACCAAAGAAAAACACAAATTTCTACTCATATAAAGGGAAAACACAAATTTCCGCGATGTCAACTCGCTATCGTGAAAAAATTTTTTTCTGCAAGGACAACTCGTTACCAGAGAAAAACACAAATTTGAACTCGTTAATAAGAAGAAAACATGAATTCGAACTCATACCAAAGAAAAACACAAATTTCTACTCGCTATAAAGGGGAAAACACAAATTTCCGCGATGTCAACTCGTTATCGTGGAAAAAAATTATTTTTTCTCGCAAGGACAACTCTGCTACCAGAGAAAAACACAAATTTGAACTCGTTAATAAGAAGAAAACATGAATTCGAACTCAAGTTACTCAAAGAAAAACACAAATTTCTACTCGCTATAAAGGGAAAACACAAATTTCCGCGATGTCAACTCGTTATCGTGAAAAACATTTTTTCTCGCAAGGACAACTCGCTACCAGAGAAAAACACAAATTTGAACTCGCAATAAGAAGAAAACATGAATTCAACTCGCTACCAAAGAAAAACACAAATTTCTACCGCGTTATAAAGGGAAAACACAAATTTCCGCGATGTCAACTCGTTATCGTGAAAAACATTTTTTCTGCAAGGACAACTCGTTACCAGAGAAAAACACAAATTTGAACTCGTTAATAAGAAGAAAACATGAATTCAAACTCATACCAAAGAAAAACACAAATTTCTACTCATTATAAAGGGAAAACACAAATTTCCGCGATGTCAACTCGTTATCGTGAAAAAACATTTTTTCTCGCAAGGACAACTCGCTACCAGTGAGAAAAACACAAATTTGAACTCGTTAATAAGAAGAAAACATGAATTCAACTCGCTACCAAAGAAAAACACAAATTTCTACTCGCTATAAAGGGAAACACAAATTTCCGCGATGTCAACTCGTTATCGTGAAAAAACATTTTTTCTACAAGGACAACTCGCTACCAGAGAAAAACACAAATTTGAACTCGTTAATAAGAAGAAAACATGAATTCGAACTCGCTACCAAAGAAAAAACACAAATTTCTACTCGCTATAAAGGGAAAACACAAATTTCCGCGCGATGTCAACTCGTTATCGTGAAAAAAACATTTTTTTCTACAAGGACAACTCGCTACCGAGAAAAACACAAATTTGAACTCGTTAATAAGAAGAAAACATGAATTCAAACTCGTACCAAAGAAAAAAAACACAAATTTCTACTCATATAAAGGGAAAACACAAATTTCCGGCGATGTCAACTCGTTATCGTGAAAAAACATTTTTTCTCTCAAGCAAGGACAACTCATACCAGAGAAAAACACAATTTGAACTCGTTAATAAGAAGAAAACATGAATTCGAACTCGCTACTCAAAGAAAAACACAAATTTCTACTCGCTATAAAGGAAAACACAAATTTCCGCGATGTCAACTCGTTATCGTGGAAAAAATTTTTTTCTCGCAAGGACAACTCGCTACCAGAGAAAAACACAAATTTGAACTCGTTAATAAGAAGAAAACATGAATTCAACTCGCTACCAAAGAAAAAAACACAAAATTTCTACTCGCTATAAAGGGAAAACACAAATTTCCGCGATGTCAACTCGTTATCGTGGAAAAAACATTTTTTTCGCGCAAGGACAACTCGCTACCGTGAGAAAAACACAAATTTGAACTCGCAATAAGAAGAAAACATGAATTCGAACTCATACCAAAGAAAAACACAAATTTCTACTCAAGTATAAAGGGAAAACACAAATTTCCGCGATGTCAACTCGTTATCGTGAAAAAATTTTTTTCTGCAAGGACAACTCGTTACCAGAGAAAAAACACAAATTTGAACTCGTTAATAAGAAGAAAACATGAATTCGAACTCGCTACCAAAGAAAAACACAAATTTCTACTCATATAAAGCGGAAAACACAAAAATCCGGCGATGTCAACTCGTTATCGTGGAAAAACATTTTTTCTCTCGCAAGGACAACTCGCTACCGTGAGAAAAACACAAATTTGAACTCGTTAATAAGAAGAAAACATGAATTCGAACTCGCTACCAAAAGAAAAACACAAATTTCTACTGCTATAAAGGGAAAACACAAATTTCCGCGCGATGTCAACTCGCTATCGTGAAAAAACATTTTTTTCTGCAAGGACAACTCGCTACCAGAGAAAAACACAAATTTGAACTCGTTAATAAGAAAAAAAACATGAATTCGAACTCGTTACCAAAGAAAAAAAAAATTTCTACTCATTATAAAGGGAAAACACAAATTTCCGGCGATGTCAACTCGTTATCGTGAAAAAACATTTTTTCTCGCAAGGACAACTCGCTTACCAGAGAAAAACACAAATTTGAACTCGTTAATAAGAAGAAAAACATGAATTCGAACTCGCTACCAAAGAAAAACACAAATTTCTACTCGCTATAAAGGGAAAACACAAATTTCCGCGATGTCAACTCGTTATCGTGAAAAAACATTTTTTCTAAGGAGGACAACTCGCTACCTGAGAAAAACACAAATTTGAACTCGTTAATAAGAAGAAAACATGAATTCGAACTCATACCAAAGAAAAACACAAATTTCTACTCATATAAAGGGAAAACACAAATTTCCGGCGATGTCAACTCGCTATCGTGAAAAACATTTTTTCTCGCAAGGACAACTCATTACCGTGAGAAAAACACAAATTTGAACTCGTTAATAAGAAGAAAACATGAATTCGAACTCGCTACCAAAGAAAAACACAAATTTCTACTCGCTATAAAGCGGAAAACACAAATTTCCGCGATGTCAACTCGTTATCGTGGAAAAAACATTTTTCTGCAAGGACAACTCGCAACCAGAGAAAAACACAAATTTGAACTCGTTAATAAGAAGAAAACATGAATTCGAACTCGCTACCAAAGAAAAACACAAATTTCTACTCGTATAAAGGAAAACACAAATTTCCGCGATGTCAACTCGTTATCGTGAAAAAAACATTTTTTCTCGCAAGGACAACTCGCTACCAGAGAAAAACACAAATTTGAACTCGTTAATAAGAAGAAAACATGAATTCGAACTCGCTACCAAAGAAAAACACAAATTTCTACTCGCTATAAAGGGAAAACACAAATTTCCGCGCGATGTCAACTCGTTATCGTGAAAAAAATTTTTTTCTATCGCAAGGACAACTCGTTACTAGAGAAAAAACACAAATTTGAACTCGTTAATAAGAAGAAAACATGAATTCAACTCGCTACCAAAGAAAAACACAAATTTCTACTCGCTATAAAGGGAAAACACAAATTTCCGCGATGTCAACTCGTTATCGTGGAAAAACATTTTTTTCTCGCAAGGACAACTCGCTACTTCAGAAAAACACAAATTTGAACTCGTTAATAAGAAGAAAACATGAATTCGAACTCGCTACCAAAGAAAAACACAAATTTCTACTCGCTATAAAGGGAAAACAAATTTCCGCGATGTCAACTCGCTATCGTGGAAAAACATTTTTTCTCCGCAAGGACAACTCGCTACCAGAGAAAAACACAAATTTGAACTCATTAATAAGAAGAAAACATGAATTCGAACTCATACTAAAGAAAAACACAAATTTCTACTCGTTATAAAGGGAAAACACAAATTTCCGCGATGTCAACTCATTATCGTGGAAAAAACATTTTTTCTCGCAAGGACAACTCATTACCAGAGAAAAACACAAATTTGAACTCGTTAATAAGAAGAAAACATGAATTCGAACTCATACCAAAGAAAAACACAAATTTCTACTCGCTATAAAGGGAAACACAAAAATTCCGCGCGATGTCAACTCGTTATCGTGAAAAACATTTTTTTCCTCGCAAGGACAACTCGCTACCAGAGAAAAACACAAATTTGAACTCGTTAATAAGAAGAAAACATGAATTCAACTCGCTACCAAAGAAAAACACAAATTTCTACTCGCTATAAAGGGAAAACACAAATTTCCGCGATGTCAACTCATTATCGTGAAAAAAAACATTTTTCTGCAAGGACAACTCGCTACCAGAAAAACACAAATTTGAACTCGAATAAGAAGAAAACATGAATTCAAACTCGCTACCAAAGAAAAACACAAATTTCTACTCGCTATAAAGGGAAAACACAAATTTCCGCGATGTCAACTCGTTATCGTGAAAAACATTTTTTTCTCGCAAGGACAACTCGTTACTCAGAAAAACACAAATTTGAACTCGTTAATAAGAAGAAAAAACATGAATTCGAACTCATACTAAAGAAAAAACACAAATTTCTACTCGCTATAAAGGGAAAACACAAATTTCCGCGATGTCAACTCGTTATCGTGAAAAAAATTTTTTTCTCGCAAGGACAACTCGCTACCAGAGAAAAACACAAATTTGAACTCGTTAATAAGAAGAAAACATGAATTCAACTCGCTACCAAAGAAAAACACAAATTTCTACTCGCTATAAAGGGAAAACACAAATTTCCGCGATGTCAACTCGTTATCGTGAAAAAAACATTTTTTCTGCAAGGACAACTCGCTACCAGAGAAAAACACAAATTTGAACTCGTTAATAAGAAGAAAACATGAATTCGAACTCATACCAAAGAAAAACACAAATTTCTACTGCAAGTATAAAGGGAAAACACAAATTTCCGCGATGTCAACTCGTTATCGTGGAAAAACATTTTTTTTCTGCAAGGACAACTCGCTACCAGAGAAAAACACAAATTTGAACTCGTTAATAAGAAGAAAACATGAATTCAACTCGCTACCAAAGAAAAAACACAAATTTCTACTCGCTATAAAGGAAAACACACAAATTTCCGGCGATGTCAACTCGTTATCGTGAAAAAACATTTTTTCTCAAAGGACAACTCGCTACCAGAGAAAAACACAAATTTGAACTCGTTAATAAGAAGAAAACATGAATTCGAACTCATACCAAAGAAAAACACAAATTTCTACTCGCTATAAAGGGGAAAACACAAATTTCCGCGATGTCAACTCGTTATCGTGGAAAAACATTTTTTTCGCAAGGACAACTCGCTACCAGAGAAAAACACAAATTTGAACTCGTTAATAAGAAGAAAACATGAATTCGAACTCGCTACCAAAGAAAAACACAAATTTCTACTCATATAAAGGGAAAACACAAATTTCCGCGCGATGTCAACTCGTTATCGTGAAAAAAAATTTTTTCTGCAAGGACAACTCATTACCGTGAGAAAAACACAAATTTGAACTCGTTAATAAGAAGAAAACATGAATTCAAACTCGTTACTCAAAGAAAAAAAACACAAATTTCTACTCATATAAAGGGAAAACACAAATTTCCGCGATGTCAACTCGTTATCGTGAAAAAACATTTTTCTCTCGCAAGGACAACTCATTACCAGAGAAAAACACAAATTTGAACTCGTTAATAAGAAGAAAACATGAATTCGAACTCGCTACCAAAGAAAAACACAAATTTCTACTCAAGATAAAGGGGAAACACAAATTTCCGCGATGTCAACTCATTATCGTGAAAAACATTTTTTCTCTGCAAGGACAACTCGCTACCAGAGAAAAACACAAATTTGAACTCGTTAATAAGAAGAAAACATGAATTCAAACTCGTTACCAAAGAAAAACACAAATTTCTACTGTTATAAAGGGAAAACACAAATTTCCGCGATGTCAACTCATTATCGTGGAAAAACATTTTTTCTGCAAGACAACTCATTACCAGAGAAAAACACAAATTTGAACTCGTTAATAAGAAGAAAACATGAATTCGAACTCGTACCAAAGAAAAACACAAATTTCTACTCGTATAAAGGAAAACACAAATTTCCGCGATGTCAACTCGTTATCGTGGAAAAACATTTTTTCTCGCAAAGACAACTCTACCGTGAGAAAACACAAATTTGAACTCGCAAAGAAAAACATGAATTCAAACTCATACTAAAGAAAAACACAAATTTCTACTCGCTATAAAGGAAAACAAAATTTCCGCGATGTCAACTCAACTCATTATCGTGAAAAACATTTTTCTTCGCAAAGGACAACTCGCAAGCACCGTGAGAAAAACACAAATTTGAACTCGTTAATAAGAAGAAAACATGAATTCGAACTCGCTACCAAAGAAAAACACAAATTTCTACTCGCTATAAAGGAAAACACAAATTTCCGCGATGTCAACTCGCTATCGTGAAAAAAAAAAACATTTTTCCGCAAGGACAACTCGCTACCAGAGAAAAACACAAATTTGAACTCGTTAATAAGAAGAAAACATGAATTCAACTCATTACCAAAGAAAAACACAAATTTCTACTCATATAAAGGGAAAACACAAATTTCCGCGATGTCAACTCGTTATCGTGAAAAAACATTTTTTCTCGCAAAGACAACTCGTTACCGTGAGAAAAACACAAATTTGAACTCGTTAATAAGAAGAAAACATGAATTCGAACTCGCTACCAAAGAAAAACACAAATTTCTACTCATATAAAGGGAAACACAAATTTCCGGCGATGTCAACTCGTTATCGTGAAAAAACATTTTTTTCTACAAGGACAACTCATTACCAGAGAAAAACACAAATTTGAACTCGTTAATAAGAAGAAAAACATGAATTCAAACTCGTACCAAAGAAAAACACAAATTTCTACTCAAGTATAAAGGGAAAACACAAATTTCCGCGATGTCAACTCGTTATCGTGAAAAAACATTTTTTCTCGCAAGGACAACTCGCTACCGAGAAAAACACAAATTTGAACTCGTTAATAAGAAGAAAACATGAATTCAACTCTACCAAAGAAAAACACAAATTTCTACTGCTATAAAGGGAAAACACAAATTTCCGCGATGTCAACTCGCTATCGTGGAAAAACATTTTTTCTAAGAAGGACAACTCGTTACAGAGAAAAACACAAATTTGAACTCGTTAATAAGAAGAAAACATGAATTCGAACTCATTACCAAAGAAAAACACAAATTTCTACTCGCTATAAAGGGAAAACACAAATTTCCGGCGATGTCAACTCGCTTATCGTGAAAAAAACATTTTTCTGCAAGGACAACTCGCTACCAGAGAAAAACACAAATTTGAACTCGTTAATAAGAAGAAAACATGAATTCAACTCGCTACCAAAGAAAAAAACACAAATTTCTACTCGCTATAAAGGGAAAACACAAATTTCCGCGATGTCAACTCGCTATCGTGAAAAAACATTTTTTCTCGCAAAGACAACTCGCTACCAGAGAAAAACACAAATTTGAACTCGTTAATAAGAAGAAAACATGAATTCGAACTCATACTAAAGAAAAAAAACAAATTTCTACTCATATAAAGGGAAAACACAAATTTCCGCGATGTCAACTCGTTATCGTGAAAAAACATTTTTTCTCGCAAGGACAACTCGCTACCAGAGAAAAACACAAATTTGAACTCGTTAATAAGAAGAAAACATGAATTCGAACTCATACCAAAGAAAAACACAAATTTCTACTGCTATAAAGGAAAACACAAATTTCCGGCGATGTGTCAACTCGTTATCGTGAAAAAAATTTTTTCTCTGCAGCAAGACAACTCGCTACTGTGAGAAAAACACAAATTTGAACTCGTTAATAAGAAGAAAACATGAATTCGAACTCGCTACCAAAGAAAAACACAAATTTCTACTCGCTATAAAGGGAAAACACAAATTTCCGGCGATGTCAACTCGTTATCGTGGAAAAACATTTTTTCTCGTAAGGACAACTCGCTACCGTGAGAAAAACACAAATTTGAACTCGTTAATAAGAAGAAAACATGAATTCGAACTCATACCAAAGAAAAACACAAATTTCTACTCATTATAAAGGAAAACACAAATTTCCGCGATGTCAACTCGCTATCGTGGAAAAACATTTTTTCTCGCAAGGACAACTCGCTACCAGAGAAAAACACAAATTTGAACTCGTTAATAAGAAGAAAACATGAATTCGAACTCATTACTAAAAGAAAAACACAAATTTCTACTCGCTATAAAGGGAAAACACAAATTTCCGCGATGTCAACTCGTTATCGTGAAAAACATTTTTTCAAGAAAGACAACTCGCTACAGAGAAAAACACAAATTTGAACTCGTTAATAAGAAGAAACATGAATTCGAACTCGCTACCAAAGAAAAACACAAATTTCTACTCGCTATAAAGGGAAAACACAAATTTCCGGCGATGTCAACTCAAGCTATCGTGAAAAAACATTTTTTCTCGCAAGGACAACTCGCTACCGTAGAAAAACACAAATTTGAACTCATTAATAAGAAGAAAACATGAATTCAAACTCATTACTACAAAGAAAAACACAAATTTCTACTCGCTATAAAGGGGAAACACAAATTTCCGCGATGTCAACTCGTTATCGTGAAAAACATTTTTTTTCAAAGACAACTCGCTTACCGTGAGAAAAACACAAATTTGAACTCGTTAATAAGAAGAAAACATGAATTCGAACTCGTTACCAAAGAAAAACACAAATTTCTACTCGCTATAAAGGGAAAACACAAATTTCCGCGATGTCAACTCATTATCGTGAAAAAACATTTTTTCTCGCAAGGACAACTCGCTACCACAGAGAAAAACACAAATTTGAACTCGTTAATAAGAAGAAAACATGAATTCGAACTCGCTACCAAAGAAAAACACAAATTTCTACTCGTATATAAAGGGAAAACACAAATTTCCGGCGATGTCAACTCGTTATCGTGAAAAAAATTTTTTTCTCCAAAGACAACTCATTACCGTAGAAAAAAACACAAATTTGAACTCGTTAATAAGAAGAAACATGAATTCAACTCGTTACCAAAGAAAAACACAAATTTCTACTCATATAAAGGAAAACACAAATTTCCGCGATGTCAACTCGTTATCGTGAAAAACATTTTTTCTCGCAAGGACAACTCGCTACTGTGAGAAAAACACAAATTTGAACTCGTTAATAAGAAGAAAACATGAATTCGAACTCGTACTAAAGAAAAACACAAATTTCTACTCGCTATAAAGTGGAAAACACAAATTTCCGCGATGTCAACTCGTTATCGTGAAAAACATTTTTTCTGCAAGGACAACTCGTTACCAGAGAAAAACACAAATTTGAACTCGTTAATAAGAAGAAAACATGAATTCAACTCATACTAAAAAGAAAAACACAAATTTCTACTCGCTATAAAGGGAAAACACAAATTTCCGGCGATGTCAACTCGTTATCGTGAAAAAAAATTTTTTCTCGCAAGGACAACTCGTTACCAGAGAAAAACACAAATTTGAACTCGTTAATAAGAAGAAAACATGAATTCGAACTCGCTACTAAAGAAAAACACAAATTTCTACTCGCTATAAAGGGAAAACACAAATTTCCGCGATGTCAACTCGTTATCGTGAAAAAACATTTTTTCTCAAGCAAGACAACTCGCTTACCAGAGAAAAACACAAATTTGAACTCGCAATAAGAAGAAAACATGAATTCAACTCGTTACCAAAGAAAAACACAAATTTCTACTCGCTATAAAGGGAAAACACAAATTTCCGCGATGTCAACTCGTTATCGTGGAAAAAAACATTTTTTCTCGCAAGGACAACTCGCTACCGTAGAAAAACACAAATTTGAACTCGTTAATAAGAAGAAAAAACATGAATTCGAACTCATACCAAAGAAAAACACAAATTTCTACTCGCTA
The DNA here is from genome assembly GCA_026214975.1 of Gentiana macrophylla. Lineage (NCBI taxonomy): Eukaryota > Viridiplantae > Streptophyta > Magnoliopsida > Gentianales > Gentianaceae > Gentiana > Gentiana macrophylla. The sequence goes on along the minus strand of JAOBSW010000567.1, from coordinate 46,587 downwards.
TAAAGGGAAAACACAAATTTCCGCGCGATGTCAACTCGTTATCGTGAAAAACATTTTTTCTGCAAGGACAACTCGCTACCAGAGAAAAACACAAATTTGAACTCGTTAATAAGAAGAAAACATGAATTCGAACTCATACCAAAGAAAAACACAAATTTCTACTCGCTAAAGTGAAAACACAAATTTCCGCGATGTCAACTCGCTATCGTGGAAAAACATTTTTTCTGCAAGGACAACTCGCTACCAGAGAAAAACACAAATTTGAACTCGTTAATAAGAAGAAAACATGAATTCGAACTCTATTACAAAGAAAAACACAAATTTCTACTCGTATAAAAGGAAAACACAAATTTCCGGCGATGTCAACTCGTTATCGTGGAAAAAACATTTTTTCTCGCAAGGACAACTCGTTACCAGAGAAAACACAAATTTGAACTCGTTAATAAGAAGAAAACATGAATTCGAACTCATACTAAAAGAAAAACACAAATTTCTACTCATAAAGGGGAAAACACAAATTTCCGCGATGTCAACTCGCTATCGTGAAAAAACATTTTTCTATCGCAAGGACAACTCGCTACCAGAGAAAAACACAAATTTGAACTCGTTAATAAGAAGAAAACATGAATTCGAACTCGCTACTAAAGAAAAACACAAATTTCTACTCGCTATAAAGGGAAACACAAATTTCCGCGATGTCAACTCGCTATCGAAAAAAAAACATTTTTTCGCAAGGACAACTCGCTACCAGAGAAAAACACAAATTTGAACTCGTTAATAAGAAGAAAACATGAATTCAACTCGTTACCAAAGAAAAACACAAATTTCTACTCATTATAAAGGGAAAACACAAATTTCCGCGATGTCAACTCGTTATCGTGAAAAAAACATTTTTTCTAAAAGGACAACTCTGTTACCAGTGAAAAAAACAAAATTTGAACTCGTTAATAAGAAGAAAACATGAATTCGAACTCATACTAAAGAAAAACACAAATTTCTACTCGCTATAAAGGGAAAACACAAATTTCCGCGATGTCAACTCGTTATCGTGGAAAAACATTTTTTCTCGCAAGGACAACTCATTACTAAAAACACAAAAAAACACAAATTTGAACTCGTTAATAAGAAGAAAACATGAATTCGAACTCGTTACTACAAAGAAAAACACAAATTTCTACTCATATAAAGGGAAAACACAAATTTCCGCGATGTCAACTCGTTATCGTGAAAAAAACATTTTTCTTCGCAAGGACAACTCGTTACCAGAGAAAAACACAAATTTGAACTCGCAATAAGAAGAAAACATGAATTCGAACTCGTTACTAAAGAAAAACACAAATTTCTACTCGCTATAAAGGGAAAAACACAAATTTCCGCGATGTCAACTCGTTATCGTGAAAAACATTTTTTTCTGCAAGGACAACTCGTTACCAGAGAAAAACACAAATTTGAACTCGTTAATAAGAAGAAAAAACATGAATTCGAACTCGCTACCAAAGAAAAACACAAATTTCTACTCGTATAAAGGGAAAACACAAATTTCCGCGATGTCAACTCGTTATCGTGAAAAAACATTTTTTCTACAAGGACAACTCGCTACCGTGAGAAAAACACAAATTTGAACTCGTTAATAAGAAGAAAACATGAATTCAAACTCGTTACCAAAGAAAAACACAAATTTCTACTCGCTATAAAGGGAAAACACAAATTTCCGCGATGTCAACTCGCTATCGTGAAAAAACATTTTTTCTCGCAAGGACAACTCGCTACTCAGAGAAAAACACAAATTTGAACTCGCAATAAGAAGAAAACATGAATTCGAACTCATACTATCAAAGAAAAACACAAATTTCTACTCGTATAAAGGGAAAACACAAATTTCCGCGATGTCAACTCAACTTATCGTGGAAAAACATTTTTTCTCTCACAAGGACAACTCGCTACCAGAGAAAAACACAAATTTGAACTCGTTAATAAGAAGAAAACATGAATTCGAACTCGTTACCAAAGAAAAACACAAATTTCTACTCGCTATAAAGGAAAACACAAATTTCCGGCGATGTCAACTCGTTATCGTGAAAAAACACATTTTTTCTGCAAGGACAACTCGCTACTGTGAGAAAACACAAAATTTGAACTCGTTAATAAGAAGAAAACATGAATTCGAACTCATTACCAAAGAAAAACACACAAATTTCTACTCATATAAAGGGAAAACACAAATTTCCGCGATGTCAACTCGTTATCGTGGAAAAAATTTTTTTTCTACAAGGACAACTCGCTACTGTGAGAAAAACACAAATTTGAACTCGCAATAAGAAGAAAACATGAATTCAACTCGCTACCAAAGAAAAACACAAATTTCTACTCGCTATAAAGGGAAAACACAAATTTCCGGCGATGTCAACTCGTTATCGTGAAAAACATTTTTTCTACAAGGACAACTCGTTACCGTGAGAAAAAACACAAATTTGAACTCGTTAATAAGAAGAAAACATGAATTCGAACTCGTTACTAAAGAAAAACACAAATTTCTACTCGCTATAAAGGAAAACACAAATTTCCGCGATGTCAACTCGCTATCGTGGAAAAACATTTTTTTCTCGCAAAGACAACTCGTTACCAGAGAAAAACACAAATTTGAACTCGTTAATAAGAAGAAAACATGAATTCGAACTCATACTAAAGAAAACACAAATTTCTACTCATATAAAGGAAAAACACAAATTTCCGCGATGTCAACTCGTTATCGTGAAAAAACATTTTTTCTACAAGGACAACTCGCTACTGTGAGAAAAACACAAATTTGAACTCGTTAATAAGAAGAAAACATGAATTCGAACTCGCTACTAAAGAAAAACACAAATTTCTACTCGCTATAAAGGGAAAACACAAATTTCCGGCGATGTCAACTCGTTATAAGCGTGAAAAAAATTTTTTTCTACAAGGACAACTCGCTACCAGAGAAAAACACAAATTTGAACTCGTTAATAAGAAGAAAACATGAATTCGAACTCATACCAAAGAAAAACACAAATTTCTACTCGTTATAAAGGGAAAACACAAATTTCCGCGATGTCAACTCGTTATCGTGGAAAAAACATTTTTCTCGCAAAGACAACTCGCTACCAGAGAAAAACACAAATTTGAACTCGTTAATAAGAAGAAAACATGAATTCAAACTCGCTACCAAAGAAAAACACAAATTTCTACTCGCTATAAAGGGAAAACACAAATTTCCGCGATGTCAACTCGTTATCGTGAAAAACATTTTTTCTCGCAAGGACAACTCGCTACCAGAGAAAAACACAAATTTGAACTGTAGGAAAATTTTATAGTGGTTCAATGGTGGTGTAATCTCAATCACCCACTCTTCTCTTTGTGATGTTGGAGGAAATTCACTAGAGATCTTTGATGTTGCGATTACAAAGATTCCTAAGTTGCTTGTCCTTCACCAATAAGTATGGCTTCACAAATCGAAACTCCGAGAGCAGTAGGATTGTTTGCTCCTAAGTCTTCCACCTGGTCCTTGAAGGCAGGATTGCCTCTTCACCGGCTCCACCACAATCAACGAGTCTTTCACACAACCGTGCTTCACTTCATCTCGGCAGATTCTTTATAAAATAAAGATTGAATCAAATAAATGATTAAAGTGCGGCGAGCTTGATTAGGATGATATAATCGGCTGACTTGTAGTCTTGAAGTGTGTATACTTGATGTAGCTTGAATACTGAGAATACACTTGAAGAATTTCTCACCTGATCGATGAGCTTGAAGTTCATGAAGTTCATTGAGGTGTTTTTCACTCCGAATTGCCTCTTTAAAGTTTTTCAAATTTCACTCAATCATCCTCTCTGTTTCCCCGAGTTGAAGGTCCTCTATTTATAGGTAGGAGTGCATGTGACTTGTATTTGAAATTCAAATGTAACCCGTTCCTCGGTTTTTGTCCCATATGATTTGCTTTACATCACTTGATTCATAGGGTACTCCTTTATCGCCGTAATTCCTTTTTTGACAAGCAAGGTCTACATCCACCATTTGACGTATATCCAATGGTTAAAAATCAATAATCCCAACGCTCTTTTGATCTCAAATTATGATTTGTTTGATAAGTCGAGGTAGTTGGGTCAGTCTTATCCATGTAAATCTCCAACATAATCTTGAATTAACCGAGGTATATCATCATCAACAGGTTCATCACTGGCGAGATACCAATCGATCTCTTTGAACATCAATTTGTTGTGTATAAAATACAATGCATTGATTTCTTTTATCTAACTTTTATTTGTGAAGTTAGATTACACCTTTAAATATAACCAAGTTCCAAACATCATCCAACTTATGGAACTTAGACCTTGTACACAAAGGTATATGTAATCGATTTAGGTCATCATGCACTTGCCTAAATTCTGATTCTATATCCTTGACTAAAATTACTAAGTTTGATCCCTTAGTCTTCATGAATCGAAAGCTTGAGCCTCACTCGCCGAGTCTTCAAAGAGTTCGAGACTAGTCTACTGACCTATCTACCCTACTAATATTTGACCAGTCTGCTGATATGAATCAGCAGCCTATTACAGTGCTTGTTTGATCAAACCATGAATCAAACTCTAATAAACCTATACATTTGATCTAGACATCTTTTTTGCCTTTGCACTATAACAAATTGAGTCTGCACTCATCATCAAAACATAGAAATAAGTCCAACAATTTCCCCACTTTTGGTGATGATGCCACTACTCCTCACCTAATGACAAAGGAAAAGATAAAACAAAACAGAACAAATATAGTCATCTTTCATTATAATCATTTGTTCAAAAGATATTACAAATCCTGAATCAACAAGAACATAATGCACGCTTAAAGTATCTTTGTATCTCATCGCTCTTCTTTCTCTTTCTTGTCCGGCCTTTTCAACTTGTTCTTGATAGGCCCCGATTTACTTATCATATCCCTCATCCATTCATTTTCAATCGCTGTAAAATCAATGTGGATTGACCTCTTTCCACCAATTCCATGCTTCCAGTGCAAGAGAAGGTTTATCTCGATTCACTATGAATCCAAATTTCATATCTGCCTCCTTAAACTCTTCAAGTGAATCCTTTGCTTTTGTGATAGGTAGGTTCCTATCATCTCCCGGCCACTTCTTCCACCTCTTCCACTTCCGCCTCCTCCGCTGTTGCCCCAAGGCTCTAATCCTGCCTCCCAAAATTTCAGTCCCAAGAAAGAGTTGAGTCCTTCATGAAACCCCTTGTCTTGATAAGGTTTCCTCCTCGTTGTAGTACACTTTTTGTACTTTGCTAAAGAGATAATCGATGGAAGCGGACTCACAGTAAAAGTTGCCTGAAAGCATTGGTTCTCATCTATCCATCTCTTTTGTGCAAAAGTCTTGCCGACCTCTTTGTTCTTTGCAAACACAGCCACCCTCTTCCCTTAGTGACATCATCAACAAATCAGGACATTAGGCCATGAACACTCTCCGTGAAATAACCAGATTATTCGCTTGCCTTCCATAATCTCGATTACTGGGTATCAATTCTTTGTGATCCTTTCTTGCATTGTTTGGCTCCAAAGAAAGGTTATCCTCTCGATTAAGTTTAGGATCAAGCACATCGCATTGTTGTGCAAAGAGCTGTTGTGCCCAGTTCAGGGGTTTCAGCAAGCTTATCAAGTTTCGATGGATGAATAAGAATTGGTCTTTGTAAACTTCTCTTTTAATGTATTTCCTTGCTTGATTCCCTCACATCTAGCATCATATCATTGGCGATAAAGTCACAGATTTATTAACAAGTAATAAATTTATAATCCGTATTCCCAAGTGCGAGGATCGTGAGTACAGCTGATCTAATACCGGGTCGATCTTACGGGAACTAACGATTGGTAATCCTAGTTTTTGTTCTAACTAACCTCTGTCACGATTACTAAAACTAAACAAAGAAATAAACTAAACAGAATAAGCGAAAGCGAAAGATAACAATAAGGAAAGCGGATGTAAGATAAGATCCAAAAGCCAGAAAAGATGAATTTCAAACCAATTAAACTAAAGCTAAACCTAATATGCAATAAAGATTAACTAAGCTAAACAATTCTAGTTCAAGGGATTTGATCAAGTTATAACGGACAAACGAGCAATTGATCCACCTATCCTATCAACATTCAATTCCAATTCAGATTATTTCGTGATTTCCAACCAAGTTGTGATTCACCTAATCAAAAGTATGAACCCTAATTTCTTAGGTAGTCTGCTCTATAAATCTCTATCTTTCGATCTAAAGATTAACGCTTTTTCTAATCCAAAGTGTAAACTTTAAACGCTTTTAACCTAGAAATCTAACCTAATAACTGCTTACTTAGATCAAATATCTATTCCTTATCATGGTGATCTAACTTTTAGATGATTCTCATCAAATAAAACAATCAACAAAACAACGATCTTTTCGATATGAAATTGCATAAACAATGATAAACATGATAAAAATAAACAACTTATATTAAAAACTCACAAAATAATCAAGAACGGAATGAATCGTTGAATCGGACGGCTTCACCAACGCTCGCTCAAAAGGCTTTAGCCTCTAAGCATCCTCTTGAAACTTGGAATTGATGGATAAAAGTGCATAAAAACTATCTAAACTAGCCTAGAATTTAGAGTAAAACCGAAGAAAACAGCGAGTAAAACGCAGCCTAAGCCGCCCCTAGGATTAGGGTTTTGAGTAATGTGTAATTGGTATCCTTAATATGGAAAAACGCAGCTGTATTTATAGAAAATAAAGTCGGCTGTGCTGAGGCGGTGGAAGGATGCCCGTCCGTCTTGTTGGACGCTCGATCGCTCAGCTTCAGACTTGCTTCAGACGCCCGTCCACTCAGCGTCCAAAATCTCTGTATCAACTTTCTCCTCCTGGACGCTCGTCCATATCTTCAAACGCTCGTCCATTCTGGACGCCAGTTCAAACTTCTGGACGTCAGTCCAGGATCGACTTAATCTTGATTTCTTCATCTTTATCCTTTTTCATCAATCCAAATCATCATTATCTCGTCTATAATCATATATTTCGACTCTTATCTCTTTTTGATCATTATTTGAGCATCAAACATGTACCTATAACACATCAAAACATCGCAAAACGTAATATCGTCCAAATAATCATAAAATCACAATTAAAACACCAAAAATAACCTATTTTGCGAATAACTCGTTTAAAACATCATTTACTCAATAATTCCATTAAACACTCATTTTCTATGCAAATTATACAAATATGGAGGAAATTATCATAAAATATAGCATTGTAGAACGTATAAATTCACCCTTAACAACTCCCCCACACTTAGCTTTTGCTCGTCCCGAGCAAAACAAAACGAAAATCAAGGCTCAGAAAAAGAACAGACATCTCAGACAATATAGCATAGATCCAATAAATCAGAAGTTCACCACTGTGTGTGTGCAAAGCCATAATAAACTTCCACTCAATCCAATATTGAGAAACTCAAAGCAAAACTAGCTAATACCCCCTCGTAGACTAGCAATAAATGACACTCATAAGATGTACCCTACAAACGTAAAATATCCCAAAAGAATGATCGAATATATCTAGTGGCCTTTACGGGAAATACTCAGAGGATAATCCCTACAACATATCTATCGCTTTCACTGGAGGATAAGATAGAGCGATAACTTAGTCTTTTATCCATTTCATACCAACTTCTTTTATAAGTTGATTTAATTTTTTCACTTTTAACTATTAATCGGGAATGAAGCTTATTGCCACTGTCGTAGCGAATAGGATATTCGAGATATACCCCTACCTTACTCAAATCATAAGGCAAACAGCCTTCTCTTGACTCAAGCCGTGGAGCTCTTGGTCATCATAGTGGTATAGGACATACGTGGTATACCCTATCGCACTCAAATCATCGACCGACCGGACACACCCAAATAATAATTCATTCAAATTCAACTTTTTTCATTTGACAATAAGTTAGCGTGTTACTTATCACATTCAAACCTAAGATATTCACAAGATAACATACTTCGGATCTAAATACAAACTATCATAAATCTCAAGATATATACGTTGCACTAAACACATGACTTATAAGAAAATCGAGGAAATCACTACGTCAAAAAAAGTAGTATAACTTTATAAATTAGCCTCATCGCTCACTATGGCTCGTGAAAAATAGATCTCGTGGTGAAACAACTAACTTATCAAACATATGATATATAGCTTGGATGACTATAAAAAAACGAACATCGAGTTGAATTGCCTACTCGGGACAAAACAAAAATAAAAGTGTCGAATTTTTTTGAAAAATCTAGCTCATTTTGCATAGACTCGTAATGAATTAAGTAAATGTGTAGATACATATCAAATCATCCCCTCTCCCACACTTAAAGATCAACATGTCCTCATATTGTGCGGAAGTAGTAAAAAGAAAAGATAAAGGACTTAGCTGATTTCAATCGATACTCAAATTGTTGGTCGGGCCGAGCTGCGTAGTGACAATTAGAACTCAGAACTGTGACGATGTGGCCGAACAAAACCGCTAAAACTATACCTACTTACTCGACAAACACGGAAAATCTCGGGAAAACGGGGAATTATACCAAAGTGAAAAGATATAGCAAAATTGAGTAAAATCAAAAGATGAAACATTCAATACAACCCAAAAAAACATTGTAAAGTCAAATGAAAGTACGGACGCCTTATGGCTTACATGATTCATCGGAAAAAATAAGCAGAGCAATATCAAAAAGTACAACGAATCAAGTAAGGAAATGTATCAGAATATACAACCATCGTATCTAGGACAAAGAAAAATCTAACATCGGAAAAATAAGATCGAGGTCGCCTCAGCTGCGAGAATCACCACCGGAGGTGCTCCACCCGTAGGGAGAGTGAGCCTGCTCCTCATCGTGACGACGACTTCGGCCTCGATTCAAAGACATCCGCCAATGGCCTGGCTCAATCTCATCCGAATAAACATAATCAATGATGCTTGGATCAAGACTCGCCGCCCTCGGCTTCCGGCCCTCAATCGATGCACCGTAGAATGGACAAGATATTGATTCGCACAGAAGTCCGAATATCCTCCATCCGATTCAGTACCATCCAGCCGGCCATACTCGGCCTCATCCGGACAGGAGATAAAGTAGGAAGGAGGATCTTTGGAGGCGGTGCCGAAGCATGAACCGGGCTCTCGTGGTGCCCCGTCTCCTGTAATGTCCCGAAGACTTAACCTTCTCCTCAGTATAGGTCTCGGGATTCTTCGGTTTTGTGATCCGGGCTCCATACTCGTGGAACACCGGCATCAATACACAAATCGTGAATCGGGTGAGGACAATCAAGCTACAGCGTGTAAACCTTCCGCGATTGATAGCTACCTCGATCGTGATAACGCTTGTCCCACATTCACATTCAATCCAAATGTCAAAGCATATAACATTTCAGGTCACCGGATGTGAAAATGCGTCCGATTGTTCTTTGGCAATAACCGACTCTGTATGATCCTACATCTGGACTTTCCAGTCCTCCGTCGGAGGTAGTGGTGACCAACTCGCTCTGTTTCCACCTCGGCCTCAATCTCCATGCCCACATCCGGGGCAAACCTTCAACCGTAGAACTCCTCCAAAGGATCCCGCCCCGCACCACCTATGAACAATTTCCTCCTTATAGTCCCGACCTCAAAAGATGCCAACTTGTACTGATTATCACATCCGGCGAAAAGGAACTTTCACCTCGAACCACGACTACTCCCGCCCCCAAATCAGTCTCGAGCAATTAGCATAAAATTCTCGAACTAGGGAGTGATTGACGGGTCACTGGGATAGGGTCATCAAAGGCATCCCATTTCCGGTCCTTTAACAACTTGACGGTAACCCCGGATCCACCTTTAGCCTCCATCATAGCCCTCTCGTCGGCGATGGTCCTGTGAGAACAACAACTAATAAAATTTATAAACCGCATACCCCAAGTGTGGGATCGAGCATAGCGATTAATACCGGAGTCGATCACAGGGAATCGGGGTATCTAGTTCATTACTTTTCCTAAGATTGTTACCAATTATTTCTAAACCTAAAACTAAAAATGAAAAGAAAACTGGACAGAGGATTGTCTGTCCAAAGCCAGGAAACGATAATTGCGAAAACGAAATCTAAACTATAAACTAGGAAACAAAAAACTATAAAAACGATGATCATGGTGATTAAACAATCGAACAAGTTGTTTATCCACCGATCCCGCAACCCTCAATTTCCTTCTTAAGTTATCTTAAGTGATGATTTAACAAAAGTCGTGTTCACCTATCAAAGGTATGAATTTCTACTCTGTAGATAACTCGCCTATCAATCTCTCATCTCTCGATCTATAAGATTGACGCCTCAAACCAAGGTGTAAGATCTCTCAATCTAGCAACCTAGATATTCAACCTATCAACTCTCGCTATGTCAAGATTAAAAATCCCATCTTTCCTATGGTGATCTAAGGTTTACACCGAAATCGAGCTATATATAAGTGTATCAATAACAATTCATCTTTCGATATTGATTATAGCACATAAGCATAGGAAAATACAACTTGAATTAAAAATCACAAAACAAACTCAAGATTGAAAAGAAAGAACTTGATGAAACGGATTTAAATAACTTGAACAAATTGTCTAGCCTCCAAATCATCCATTACAAAACAAAGCAGAAAAACGGGAATAAAAGATGAAAAGAACAACCTCGGATTGCCAAGCACCAAGTGCTCAGCCCGGCCGAGGTGACTTGATCTCTAAATTAGGTTTTCGTATCTGCGGTCTATATAAAATTAAATCCCTAGGGTTTACAGTTACCGGGTATTTATAGAAAATAAAGTCGGTGCTCTAAGTCGGTCGGGCTGATGCCCGTCTGCCTTCGTTGGACGCCCCGCCCGAGATACTCTTGACTTTAGCTTCAGACGCTGATCCACTCAGGCCTGCCCAAACTCTACTGAATCAACTTCCTCCCTTTGACGCCCGCTTGATGATCAGACGGCTCGCCATCCTTGACGGGACTTGACCTAACGTCACTTTGCTCAAAATCGATCTTCTCATCTTTATCTTCAATCGATTTCATCTTTTATCTCTTCTATCTTCATTAATCCGATTGTTAACCTCTTTTAATCCTCTTCTTGGTTTCCAAATTGTGTATCTATAATACATCAAACACATTGTGCAAAATGTAGTATCTTCCAAATCAATATAAAACCATCAATTTACACTACAAATCATACAATTTTTGCAACTAACTCATTAAAATATCACTTGCTCAATATGGTTCAATATAAAGCTCGATTTATGAAAATAACTTGAGATATGGGGAAATTGATATAAAATATATCCTTCATAAAACGATAAAATCACCCTTAACAACTTTTACACTTAAACCTTGCTCATCCCGAGCAAGACAAAACAAAACTAGCAGAGGATAACTAAAATTCCAACTAAAATACATACAATTATTTTCAACAAATACAAAGCATATGTAATAAATCGACGTTTCACTCCCAAATGTGTGCATAGCCATATTAAACTTCCACTAAGTCCACACTTAGAATTTTTCAAGCAACCAAGAAATACCCATCTAAACCAAAGAATAACCGACACTTCTATAACACGCACCATACAAAACATAACATGTCCCGAGTATAGGATAATAAAGTGCGTTTAGGATCTTTCCGACATTACTCAGAGGATAATCCTTACAATATATCTCACGTTTTATACCTGGGGATAATGGAAGATAACTTCAAGGTTCCTACCAACTTTCCATAGCATTCATTTGCCAAATTTTCTTTAAGATTAACTTAATTCCACATATATAGCATATGTTCTCATTCCCAAAGAATTGGATGTTTCATGATAACACCCTAGCCGACTACTATCATCAGCAATCAGAGCTATTGAACTTTCATAAGTGGTATAGACATTTTGTGATAATGCCCATACCCGCACTCAAATCATTGGCAGCTTTACATCCGACATACACATATTTTATTCATATTATTCATCTTGTAGATTGGTATACAAACCTTAAGATATATCCCTCCTATCACATTCAACCTTTCAGATATTCACAATTATATCATACTACGACTCTAACTACAAACTCATTATAATTTCTTCAACATGCATATTAGCACTAAGACAAAATTATAAGATAATCGAAAATTACTAATCCAAACGTAAGTAAGCGAAATGATCATTCCCCTCCCCACACTTTTCTAAATCACAACATGTCCTCGGTTGTGCAGAATTAAAAGGAAAAAGATAAAGAACTTAGCCGATTGTAATCGTAAAGTGGCAATTCAGGAAGCAATAAAGATCTCATCCAAAATGCCTCGAGAATCAATCATTGTGTGGACCATCCACCAAACCATCGGGTTTCATCTACGAAGCTCCAATCAGCTATCGAAAATATCTTGCACACTTGAACAAACATGGCAAACATCTACAATGGGAACATGAGGAGGGGTATAACACGGCAAAAATGGTCATAGACAAGATAGAAACATGATATAATTGCTCTTGATGGAAATAATCACCATTAATAGGGAAAACACAGACACCTAAGTTGCCAAACATAAAGCCACGTAGGGTTACAATACAAATAAGCCCAACATGTGCATACATAAATAATGAGCAGAGGACACTTCACAAAGTAAAGGTGGTGGCTGTGTGCACTAAAAGATAAATAAAAATAAAAAGAAAAAACAGCAATAAGATACAATGCAACTAAATGATATGCAACTATACTAATAATGCAAAAAGAAAATAAAGAAAAATGCTAGCCCAACTAATTCCATAGATGTCGCCCTAATCTAAGTGAGGTCAAACATATAAACATCTACTCAATAACGCCTATGAGCGCATAACAAAATTACTACGATTATGCAAAGCCCATTAAGCTTGCCATGTGAAAGTGTAGACAGGCCTTTAATAAGCCCTAACATCCTAGATGACGCATGACAAAAGGAACAACATAAGTCAAATTTGGAATCACGTCTTAGCCAGGTGAATTACTCAACATGGATTGCAATAGATGGAAAGAAAACCATAACGGTGATAGAAACAGACATCTACGATAGCACAACGGCCACAGAGGCTCACATTAAAACATCCATGTCAATTAATGGCATGTATATAAAAATTAATCAATTATTTAAATATGGATTAAAAGATGGAAAGATGTAAACATGCAAGTTCGTAATATCCACGTAAAATAATTAGCCACGGAAGCTCGTATAGAACAACCATGTCAAATAATAGACCGTATTTATCAAGATAAAATCTATTCACAAAAAAGCCATGATCGAATCGGGCGTTTCGCCAAGACAAACAGACGCTTAAAGCAAATTCAGCGGCGACGGACGCTCGTGCATGCGTACGCCGGTCCGTAACCACATAGAGTGACGCCGTTCGAGGAAAAAGGCAAACGCCGTCTCACTTCTAAAAACATAACAGGGTTGATGCGTTGCGCTTGACGGGCTGGCGTTCACGTGACTATGGACGCCCGTCTGACTTCGCTAGTAAAAGTACAGCAGATCGACCTATATGTAAGGCAGCGTAAGCTCCCTGCAAATAACCGGTAATATCATATCATTAAAACAGAAACCCTAGTGTTTATTAAAAATGTGAAAATAAAACTAATAAACCCTAAAAACGACAATAGACAACCTATAGAAACCTATCAAACTCTAAAAATAAACATATAATTCACGCTTTCATAAATTGAGTAAAAAGGTTTTGTACATTCTTAACCCAATGGTTATCGAACACGGCAAAATAAAACCTCAATTTATTTAACGGTACTTTTATTGAAAAGAACGGAAACAGAGAGATAGAAATCTACCTAATTAAAAATTTAAAACAGTAAAAATGCAAACAATAAAAGGGAGAAAAACGATGGTTGAAATCTTTCTCTCGAGCCCAAAATGGAATGGAAAACAGCAGATTTTGACTCTAAAACGGTGCCTGAATGGCCGTGAGGCAGTTCTCCATGTTACGCCGGTGTCGGAACGAAGCTCCGAATTGGGGTCCTCGCTAAACGGACACTGAGAGCCGAAAGTTACGGCCAAAACACTACCATGTGCCCTAACGATCCTTTATCCCAACTTATAACAAAAAATCGGAAAAATTAATAAACTAGACAAATCAAGACCCGATTCCCGACAACGGGCGCCAAAAACTTGTTTTTGGTTCCGTCAATGGAATACTCACTCACTATACTACCTTAGAAAATTAATAATGAATCTGGACAACCCAAGACTGATTCCCGCAACGGGCGCCAAAAACTTGTCACGGATTTTATTAACAAGTAATAAATTTATAATCCGGTATTCCCTGGTCGCTTGAGGATCGTCAGTACCAAGCTGACTAATACCGGTCGATCTTCACGGGAACTAACGATTGGTAATCCTAGTTTTTGTTCTAACTAACCTATGTCACCATTACTAAAACTAAAACAAAGAAATAAACTAAACACGAGGAATAATCGAAAACGTAAAGATAAATAATAAGGAAAATCGACGTAAGATAAGATCCAAAGCCGTGGAAAAAGATGAATTTCAAACCAATTAAACTAAAGCTAAAACCTAATATGCAATAAAGATTAACTAAGCTAAACAATTCTAGTTCAAGGGATTTGATCACTGGTTATAACGGACAAACGAGCAATTGATCCACCTATCCTATCAACATTCAATTCCAATTCAGATTATTCGTGATTTCCAACCAAGTTGTGATTCACCTAATCAAAAGTATGAACCACTAATTTCTTAGGTAGTCTGCTCATAAATCTCTATCTTTCGATCTAAAGATTAACGCTTTTTCTAATCCAAGGTATAAACTTTAAACGTTTTTAACCTAGAAATCTAACTCTAATAACTTTCGATTTACTTAGATCAAAGATCTATTCCCTTATCATGGTGATCTAACATTTGGAATGATTCTCATCAAATAAAACAATCAACAAAGCAACGATCTTTCGATTATGAAATTGCATAAACAATGATAAACATGATAAAAAAGAAACAACTTATATTAAAAACTCACAAAATAATCAAGAACGGAATCGAATCGTTAAATCGGGCGGCTTCGACTAACGCTCGTCAGTAAAAGGCTTCACAGCCTCTAAGCATCCTCTTTGAAACTTGGAATTGATGAATAAAAGTGCATAAAACTATCTAAACTAGCCTAGAATTTAGAGTGCATAAACTAAGAAAATATAGTAAAAACGCAGCTTAAGCCGCCCTAGGATTAGGGTTTTGAGTAATGTAATCGGTATCCTTAATGTGGAAAACGTAGTCTGATGAGTAGAAAACAAAGTTGGCTGTGGCTTTAGGCGGAGTAAGG
Organism: Gentiana macrophylla; assembly: GCA_026214975.1. NCBI lineage: Eukaryota > Viridiplantae > Streptophyta > Magnoliopsida > Gentianales > Gentianaceae > Gentiana > Gentiana macrophylla. Next base: position 31,212 of record JAOBSW010000567.1, on the reverse strand, counting down.
ACGCCTGTCCGTCTTGTTGGACGCTGTTCGGTTCGGCCTTCAGACTTGCTTCGAGAACACGCCTGGCCACTCAGGCCCAAACTCCTTCAGATCAACTTTCTCTCTGGATGCTCGCCCATATCTTTCAAACGCTTCGCCCATTGTGGACGCTAGCTCAAACTTATGGACACCACCCAGATCGACTTAATCTTGATTTCTTCTATCTTTATCCTTTTCATCAATCCAAATCATCATTATCTCGGTCCTATAATCATATATTTTCGACTTTATCTCTATTTGATCATTATTTGAGCATCAAACATGTACCTATAACACATCAAAACATCACTTAAACGTAATATCATCCAAATAATCATAAAATCACAATTAAAACACCAAAATTAACCTATTTTGCGTAATAACTTTTCGTTTAAAACATCATTTATCAATAATTTCATTAAACGTTTCATTTTCTATGCAAATTATACAAATACGGGAGGAAATTATCATAAATATAGCATTGTGAACGTATAAATTCACCTAATGCAGCGGCATTTTGAGTAGATGTGAAATTTGAAGTAATCGCACGCTAGATTGTCTATTCTCATTCACCGCTTCTACTCAGGCTCTTCAAATCTTTGTTCTCGCTTATCAAGTTGAGTTCTTAATCGCATTAATGTCATTCCCGATAGTCTCAACTCATTCAATACTCGCTCTTGTACCCTCACCGTCATTCTTCCACTAGTAGCTCTATCACAGGTTCTTCATTGTAATCGTGGCCTCGATTGCTCGACAACCATTGCCCCAACTCTCTTTCTAATCCAGCAGGTTAGGTCCTTGATATTCTTCTAAGATAGATCAATGGCTGGGTTCTTCAAAAAATAGTACAAAATGCTCGTCGTGGGGATCAACTTCAACATCTTCTTCTTCGTGCATTTGAAACTCCTCATCACTAAAGTCATAGTCCAAAGAACAGGGCCATCCTCATTAACGCTACAGATCATCGACCATCTTTCCCTTTAGTGGTCTTGTCTCCGTAGGCTCCACTACAAGCAGCCTCTTGAACAATAACAAGGTTTCCTTCAAACCCAAAATTAGGTTTCCAACCTTTGTCCACGTCTTTGCTTGAGACTCGACAGCACTGCACTTCCTGCTCCAACTCGTGTCCGTGTTACTGCTTGTAACTCGCCGAACCTGCACTCTCCTCTTCAACTCTTTGTGGATTGAATATAGCCTCATTATCCACTGAATCCTTCAAAGATGACCAATCTTGGTCGTAATGATGGCGCTTTTAGTAAGAATGCCCTCAAAGTCAAATCCATCTTGATATTCAATAGATTCCTCTCGAGCCGGCACTTAGTTCACTGTGGATCATGAACATGCTCTTCATCCAAATCCTCACTGCTCAGCTTCAGCGTTTGTGCAAGAGTTCTGCAACATGGAATGTGTAAGATTCATCAACCCTCCACAAATCGCTTAAATTAACTCCTCTTCATTGATCAATGCTTCCAGATCATCCATGGTGAGATCCTCGTAGATCCTCATCCATCTCTCCAATTGTTGGCCCCTCAAAGCAGACTTACCCGGTAAAGATCAAAGTGGACTCACAGCAAGATGGTTCTATTAGTATTGCACCCATTGGTTCCTCCCCGGTCCAGAAGGGAAAATCACTCCTAGAATCGATGATGAGGATGAATCATCATTGTCATCTCTGATCCCTAAACTTGATACCTGTCCTTTGTTTGTTCATCAAATAAGTCCATCAATCTGATTGCACAAAAGTGGTATCAACTAGGTCCAACAAATTCTCTACTTCCCAACTTGTCAAAATCCCATTCTTCAAAGTCTCATTATAGTTCAAGACACTGCTTTTGTCTCTTGTAAAACCAAACTTCCATTGGAAATAGTCACAATCCTTCAAGTTTGGGATCTACATACTCTCTGTTTTCTTCTTTCTTTTCATGCCTTCTTCAGCGGCATGAAGGATCTTCTCAGGGAGCAATCTCGATGGCCTTTGTTGACCTCCCCAAAGGTTCCAACAAAGTAGATTCATTGTTTCTTCAATGTATGTTTCAAAGCCAGTGAGTTTGCTAAGGTTGTAAATTTTGTGCCTACTACTTCCATCTCAGATAACACTTGGTTCCCCACGACTTACATGCTCATCGGCCAGGTTAGCAATGCAGATCGCTTCTTCCCACTGAGTTCTTGCAAGCACTTGCGTGGTCTTCAACCACCCTTCAACTACCACAATGAGTTCGGATTAGTGGTTTCCGTCAGTGGATCTTCAACCAATCTCTTCAACTACTACATGACATATTTGATGTTCTCGTGCTGGTTTGCTTGTGGGTCTTCAGTGATACTACAGAGGGCTCGGGTCGATGATCTGCCAGATATCACCAAACAGATTGCTCAACAACAACCTGCTCATCAGTTTCAAGAGCATGACAACCTCTTACTCGGTGAAAGAGTCGGTGAATTTCACAGCTTGATGATAGTTAAGGGCTCAGGCCTCAATAGCCTCTTCTTCCTCTTCTCACCGATGCTTCTTCTTGACTCTTTGTGCCTCCAAGTTTTTTTGAACTCTTTCCCCTTTCCATGTTTCTTTGTGGATAATTTCTTTTGCCTTCTCTTGGAAAGGTGGCTCATCATCTTTTTCACCACAATAAATTCTCTTCATTTCCTTCTCGTTGTTCCGCGAATCTCAGCAGGGCTTCTTGCAAGAACACAGGTTTCAACATGCCAGATTCACTGGACCCTCAAAGCAGACACAATGAATGCTATCATGTTTGCTTGCTTTGCTTGTCTTTTAGGCTTTAAGATCTCAGCTGATCTTCCTTGTATCTGCAGCCTTTCTTTCTCAAGTTGGTCTTCTTTGGTGCAAAGTAGGTTTAGTAGATTTCTTCTTAGTTTAAGTCGGACTCCTTTCGCCACCACCACAAGATCACCATCATCTCCATCTGTCAGCTATCATCACTGCACAGGTCAACAACATCTTCATCGCTATCTAGACCAGAATAGCATAGTCGCTTTCCCTTATTGACACCTAGATCGATTAATCTTCACAGTTCAATATCGAACCTCCAAGTGATTGGCCAGGTCCGAACCATTAATCCTGGGCGGCAAGGCCTTGGATTTCCTTTTTCCTCTTTGTGTCTTCCTTTGTCTCACTTTCTTCATATAATGAATGAAGTATCCAAATTTCAATCAAATCTCATGCTTACGCAAATAATCATCATCAACTCCCATCTCTGGGTCCGGAGTAGAGTGTCCATACTTCCAACCACCTGAAGTATGTTCTTTGCAAATGAGTTTGCTCAAATAGACCAGCACTTCATTCCCAATATGTCCGCAATTGATGCCTGGAATGGATTTGGTGGTCAGCTGCATTTGTTTTGATTTGATCAACAAAAGCCATCTTGGATAGTCCCATTGCTTCAGGATTTGACCGGACCGGCCCACTACTTCTTCAAATCCAAACACTTCCTCAAGAGATGGAGGGGAAACTTCAATCTCTTCAAAGATTCACGGCTTGTCTTGAATGCTTTGCACTTCCTTCTTCTATAACCATATTTTCCGGTAAATCAATAACATTGGTGTAATGATATTGTTTCTAATCTGATATTGAGTATGTTCTCCAAACACACGCAAACCTCCTTGATTCTTCACTCAATATTAATGTAATTCAGTTTTGTTTGCATCAACAACAAAACTCTCTAACACTTTGGCTTGACTCAATCTGAACATCAACCTTTTCGCCATTTTTATGTGAAGAATTAAGACGAAAGAAGATAGATTGTAAACTGTTTCACACAATGCAGTAAAATCGCAGTTGATAAAAGCAGATTTTGCAAGTAGAGAAGGTCTGGCTGCGTGAGTAGAGTCCGTATAAATAGACAAAGTGAGTAGTTGTAATCGCCGGTGCCGCGACATTGATGCTTTCGACCACGATTAATCAATAAATGCGGTGCCTCGACATCGTGTTCCATAACTCCTCCATAGTGTTTGTAACCGCGGATAAATGGTTAACTATGACAATAACGGATAAAACAAATATCCCGCCAAATCGCTTTTTGACTTTAATACAAAGTTTGACCGAATAACGCCCATTCAAAGCAGGTTGTCCTCATTAGGTTGGCTCATAGAATACCCGACTTAAGTGTACTTCAAAGAAATTTCACGACTAAAGTGCGACTCTGCGATCCTTGATTTCTTCTTGTTTTGTTCTATTGATAACCACAAGATGAAGTTTAATACCAATGACTCGCATCTATCAGAGTGAGCTCACCCAACATGACAAAGACCAAACCCTTGGCAACCTCCATTTGCTCAATTGTCCAAACATAAGTACATGGAATTGTTGATACCAAATGACTAGTCCGCTAAAGTGAGCTCTTCTAACATAGCAAAGACTAATCCCCTCGTGGGAATTCAGTGCATAGATATTGAATATTAGTCAATCTCTTTATAATTCCAAGTTCAGTCCTTAATTTGGCAAATCTTCACTATCAAGTGGTTTAGTAAACATATCATAAGTTGATTTCGCAGTAGGATATATGTGACCACCACATCTTTCTTTTCAACATGATCTCTTATAAAGTGATGTCTCACATCAATGTGCTTGGTTCTTGAAGTACAAAATAGGATTCTGCGTGATTGCAATTGCACTTGTGTTGTCACACATAATTGGAATTTCCTTCTTCAATTCCATAATCCACTTAATTGTTGTCTTAGCTTATAATATTTGTGCACAACAACTTCAAAGCCATGCCTATATATTCAATTTTCCACTGAATGGAAGTTGATATTGAATTGTCGCTTAAATGAACCAGAGACTAGTCTACTTCCCATTAACCTGACAAGTTCTCGTTAGTGCTTTTTTCTATCAATCTTGCATCCAAAGATAACTCAACCAGAGTAGATATAACTTTGAAGCTTCCATCCTGGAATACCATATCCACTACTCCCAAAGTCTCTTTTAGGTACTGGTAGAACTCTCTTGACCCGCACCTAAATGACTTTCTTTAGGTTTAGATTGAAATCTTAAACAAACACTCCTACAACAAAGGATATATCAGTCTCACAGCAAGAAGGCATAAAGCAGAACGCTTATCATCCTTCTATATAAGGTCTCATCAACATCTTTGCCTCTCTTTATCTTCATCCAATCTGATATTTGTTCTCATTGGAGTTGATATTCTTGGTGCTGTTTTCCTTATACCAAACTTCTTCAAAGAACTCTCCTTGGTATACTTGGTTTTATGAATAAAGATTCCATCTTTCATTTGTTTAACTTGCAATCCCTAAAAGTAGTCCATCTCTCCCATCATACCTCATTTGGAATTTTCTTCATTATTGAATTTAAACCTTTTTCACAAAGTAGATCATTTTCTGAACTAAATATTATATCATCCACATAATTCAGAGATCAAATAGGTGTCAGTTCTTTCTATTGATTCTGAAAAGAGTTTTATCAACGGTGCCTTTAGTAAAGCCATTGTCCACCAAAAATTGAGATAGTAGTCTCATACCAAGCTCGTGCTTGTTTCAATCCATAAAGTGCTTTATTGAGTCTATAAACTTTGTCTTCTGATCTTTAACTTCTCAAATCCAGGAGGTTGCTTGTACATACACTTCCTCCTCTGAAATGCCATTCAAGAATGCACTTGACATCCATTTGATATACTTTGAAGTTCTTATATGACTGTGTGCCAAGAATAACTGATAGCTTCCCAATCTTGCAACAGTGCATAAGTTTCATCAAAATCTATTCCTTTCAGCTGAGAATAGCCTTTGTGCAACTAAAGGTCCAGCCTTATTCCTCAGAATATCCTGACTTTTCGCAGTAAAGGGTAAAAGTAGTCTTTTAACAAATCAGGTTTTTCGGGTTATTTAATTAAACGATTTGAAGTATATTTATATATATATATTTGTTATATAAGAGAGAAAACCAGATTTTTGTTAAGCAAGGGTGTTTTAGTAAAAAGGGGTTTATTTTGGAAGTGGTATTTAAGGTTAACCTAACACTAATCTCCTAAACCTAATTAGAAATCAAGCCACGCTTCCCCTCCTCTCCTCGCGAAATGAGAAAAGTGCGGAGAGACTAGAAGAGTTCTTCAACCATCAAAGAGGTAAGGGTTGATCGCTTTTCTTCCAGCAAATTCAAGAGTTGGGAATTGTCGTGTGGTAGAGGATGACGCTTTTGCCTTCGGTTTGGTTGCCAGTTAAGCGACTTTTCTCCGAGTTTTGATCTCGTTTGGTGGCTGCATTTAGGTAAGGAGAACTACCTCATATGATCTCAATTGGTCTTTATAAGGTTTAGATGTTTTTAAAGTGTTTTGGTGCTAGAAAGATGAGTTGTTGGGTTGAGCATTGATCATAAGTGCTATGGTATGTCTAAGATGTAGTTTTCAGGTGTTTTTCTCGTGTTGTTCTTGCCGATGTTTGGTTAGGGAACGATCTCGAAATCGCATGATGATGATTTCTAGTGGTTTGGGTCGAACCAGTGTGGACGGGCGTCTCGTTCACCGGACGGGCGATCACACTGGAGTACATTTCTCGACGAAGACGCCCGCCTTCTCCGGACGGACGTTTGAAGTGTTGTTTACATTCAGATTGAAATCGCTTTTGGTGGATCAGGCGTGCTGGTATAGTATGGACGGGCGCCCGGGCACTTGGACGGGGCGCTTCAGTATGGCCGAACGGGCGTCCTAGGTCTTAAACGGGCGCCTAGCTTGTTTTGCACCTTCTTTCTTTGTTGGTTTAATCGTTCAGCCTTATAAGCATGATTTATCTTTGCGAAACCTTTATATATGATATGTTAATATGGTATAAAACGTAGACAAGCCTGAATTGAGCTTCCGATTCGTTCGGCTAAAACACCGAATGTACTCTTAAAGGAGTTGAAGTTCGATCCGTCCGGAAGAGCATGATAGGCTTTCTGTGCTTTGATGAATTAGGATTCGTATCAACGCCTCTGTGGTATGTGCTAGGACTTGTCCGTGTTCTAGTGGTCTAGGAAGAGAGTAGCTCTATGTGAGGGGAGATTACTTTGAAAATACTTTAGGTTGGCTAACTAATAACCTAATAAACAACGCATTTGACTAGTAAAAGATTAAACTTCAACCTCGCTCCTCTTGGCTAGGCACAGATAGCTAAATCGCTGATGCATGTGCTACCTCTGAAGGTGGAAAGAACTTCGTGAGTCAAAAGACCCTAAATGCGGAGGACTCAGGGTGAAAGTGTGCTGCTATCGAAGTCTACCTTTCCTAGACTCTCGTGGGTATTGGTGTGATCCACTAATATGTTGCAAAAGAGTGTTCCCGAGGTGGAAGAACTCAGAGGTCAAAGACCCTAAGTACAAGAGGGACTGCGCTTAGGGACGCGCAGAGTGCCCTTGGAGTGCGGTTGTAACATAGATAGGTTAAGCTGTAAATAGCTTAGTCACAACATGTTGATGAGCATGAAGTGAACCTCAGATTGAGTCGTCTCTACTTAAGTAACTAATTAAATAATTATCTTTTTTTATAAACTATAGTTGATATCATAGCTTCTTTTTTCTTACCGAGCACGCTGTACTTACTCTAACGAATATATTTTTCTATGTGTTTGGGGGTGAGAAGATCTAACAGGGTTGATCAGTTAGCCTGAGCTCGTCGAGGAGTTCAATGACGTGCTTGATGGCGTTGAAGTCACTCTGATGTTTTCCTTCACTTTTCTTTAAAGGTTTTAATGCAGTTTATCTTGTAGATTCTCTTATAAGCTTGTTGTACTTTTATTTCAAGTTTCAAGAGACTAGTTTGGTATCGCTCTTTTGAGTGCATCGTGACGTTGTAAGTTTTATATCGTTGTTATATTTTTTTCCTTTTTATTTTTTATTTTACCCACTAGATGTTTGTATTCTATTCTAGTAGCATTTATGTTTTATACCCGTAGTCTCTTTGGGCTTCCGTTGTTTTTATTTTGATACGACGACGCAGAGGTGTATGTGATAATTTTAGATTTATTTAACGTTATACGCGCGAACGCTCTCTCTTCGGATAAGGGCTCGGTATCTCGGGAGCCGGGCGTTACAATTCCTCAATGGTACCAGATTCATCAAGTTTATTTCTCAGATACCCACTTAGTACCAATGATATTTGCATGACTTGGCCTTTCAACTAAAGGTCCACACTTGATTTCTTTCAAAATTCATTTAACTCTTCTTGCATGGCAATTATCCAACTGATAATGTAAATTGTTTCTTTCAACAACTTTAGGTTCCATTTGAGATAGAAAACAAGTAAACATAGCTTCCGGTTGTCTTCTCAAGTCCTTACACTGCCGTACATTGCCAATAACTTGTTCAAAGCAGGTGATTCCTTAACCATTGTGGATTCTCGTTAGTTTGATTATCAGGAACCCCATCTTCGCAGGTCTCATGTGCAGCTTCTTCAACAAATAGGGGGTTCTGGCAGATCCTGAATTGCTTTCGATTGTTGCATTAAGTAATGTTACCAAACAGGTGTTCTGCGGCAGGGCGTGACGTAAACTTTTAAGTCATTGAATCTTTTCCAAAAACTTCAACCTAATCTCGCATCATTGACTTGTTGATTCTCAAGCCAGTTCACAATCTTCATCTTCCATACCAGTTGAACTTAGGTTCATCAAACACAACATGGATTGTTTCTTCATGCTTGTTGACTCTCTTTGTTCGCATTACTAACAGATGCCTTGCTTACTCAAGAATATCCCAGAAAATCCCTTCATTCGACTTTGGTTGGAATGTTTTAAATGTACTTTGTGATTTAGAATAAACATTTGCTTCCCAAATGGATGGAAATAGGATATATTAGGTTTCCTTCCATTCCAAATCTCATAAGGTGTCTTCAGCAGACTTCTGTTCACTCGATGTTCGATTTTGTGTATAGCATCTCGTATTGACCGCTTCAGCCTAATATCTTCGGTAGCAATGCTTCACAAATCATTGTCCTTCCTCGCTTCGCTTTAGTGGTCCTGGCTTCTTCTTTCAAAGAACCCTTTTATTGGCTGTGTACTAACATTAGAGTGTTGATGTAGTACACCATTCTCGTTGCCTACAAAAGATTCTCTTATAACTTTGTTGAGAAATATTTTTTTTTAATTAAAACTATATTTTATTAATGGAAGAAATAAAGTGCTACAATAAGTTTGCCATATCCTACTACGCCCCAAGTTTCAGTTGCGATAATGTACATAGCATGGCCTCCTTAAACCCTTGTGTGTGTGGCAAACCAGCAGTAGGAAAATCCATCACACAAGGAAGAGTACTTCAGCCCTATGCATTCCCAAAAATCCCAAACTCCAAAAATATGTACAACAATGGAAATCATAAGTGAAGAATGGCGCCTCAGGTGTCTCGAATCTTGTAGGAGTGAAATGTGACTCGATCCAGCCGATTATACGTCCGAAAGTATAATATATCCGCTGCCAAGTCGCTACATTGATGAGCCGTTGTATCTAAGCTGAGCAGCTATGTAACGCCTGGCTTCCGATCCTGACGCATTGTCTGGCAACCATCACGTAGGCAAACATCACAAAGCAATAAAAGAGGGAGCACCATTGTAATCCACGAAAGGAACAAAACACGCTGAATTGCACCACCATATCGAGATTGGTATAAAAATGCCAAGGCTCAATGCACTCCGGATATCCAGTCCCGCTGAAAGTGGACGTATCAAAGACTGGCTCACATCAACAAAGACGCAAGATAAGTGGAAAGTACCAAGCAAAATCCAATGAGTAAAGTAGATAAAGAACAAAACACCTGGTTTGCACCCCCACCAGAATTTGGAGAGTATCCATGTGAATGAGTAAATGAGTGGTATGTGGCATTGACTCCCGTGCGCGCCTTCCTTTGTCTAGCAAATCTGTCAATCAGAAAACAACGTGTGTAACGCAATACAAAGTAGAATCGTGAATAAAAATGGGAGAGTAAATGAGGGGAAACAACACGACCTGGTTTGCACTCTTCACAAGTGAAGAGTGCTTCTACGGGTGTCCTGAGCGATTACATGTCGATAAGTGAGGTGGTCCATGAAGATCATCGTAAATAAGCTTTGAAAATATGTGGTAGACATCCTTTGTTGATCGAAGATCCGATTCTCCCCTTCCAGCGAATAGCAGCCGTCTCATATTCCCCGTTGCACTCTCAGAACGCAGGATGAAATGGTATACGACATCGAGTAGCGCATAGGATGTGATGTATCTCGAGTAAGGAAGAGACACAAGTGGCCACCCTCCGCCCCTTCCCACCAAATAATACGGTGAACATAGAAATTCAGCACTCGATCCGATCTTATTTTATATCTCGTTAAACTTTTCTCATTTTGTAATCTCTTTAAGAGATTAGGCATGCTTTTGAGTGTTTCACTTTCTTGTTCATAAATATCACCCAAGTGTACCTTTGAATAATCATCCACAACCACTAAGGTGTATTTCTTTCCTCGTTAATTTGTTGGAGTTATTAGGTCCAAAAAAGATCCATATGCATCAAGCTCCAACACTTTATTAGTTGATTGTTTAGTTTTGACTTGAAGCTTGACTTTATCTCTGTTTGACCTCGCCGACATGCATCACATATAGCATCCATCTTGAATGTGATCTCAGGTAAATCCAATCACCACCTTCTTCTTCACCAACTGATTGATATCATCAAAATTTAGATGATTCAACTTCTCTGTGCCATAACCAATTGAGTTCGACTTGGTATGCACAATCGAGCAAAGTTTCAAATCAGATGTAGACCAATCCACAACATACATGTTTTGTTGTCTTCTACCACCTGAAGATACAACTTGATCACCTCTTTCACTAATGACAATGCAGTTCTTTTGTCAAAAGTGACCTTGTATCCCATGTCATAGTAATCAGTCCAAAGGCTCGATTTCGTAAATCCAAATTCTTCCACATATGCAACATTCTTGATTGTAAGTCCATTTCTCACCAAGTGTGCCATATCCTCTTGTATCCGAGTGTATTCTTGTTGCCAAAATTCACCCTTGGACCATCTTTTGCCACAAAGTTTGATAAATGATTCTTATTCTTTTTTGTCATATGTCCGAACATCCACCGTCAAAGTACTGCATAATTCCTACAAAACAAAGTTAATATATTTTAGGTACCCAAACCTGCTTAGGGTCCATAGTGGTCAGAGTAGTAAGCATGACCCTTGGTAAGTTTCCATAAGGTCTTCCCGAAAGTGTCATACTTTGGTTCATACATAGTATTCCACACAACCATAAGTTCTAACGTTAGGTTGTGTGTAGGATCTCACATATGTTTTCTAGCCTTTTGGTTTATAATCTTGTTTGAAGTGACTTTTGGTGTTAGAAGTATTAGTGTAACCATTTGTTTGTCAGTCTCACAGAATAATTCCTATGATGTATGGAAGTCTCAGCTGAGGTCCCCATTGAGTTCTCTTTTATAAGTCCTCTCTTTGAGTCCTTTGGCACGATTCCATTACTTAGGTTTTACCCTAAGCGAAAGATGGTTATAATCGATTGTTTTTATCAAGCAGTACACAGGAATATCTCCCCAATCATCATCAAGTAGTGAACAGTCTACCTTTCCCCCTGAGATAAGTATCCCTTGAATGATTAACATTTTAGATTTGAGATTCTTATCCTTGAATATTTTAACCTTTACCTTTTGTGGTCCAAATAGACGGTAAAGAGTTCACTATCGAGAGGGTCTAGAAAGGTCCAGCCAGTCCTATTTTTAGATTTGTTCATTTTGTTAGAGAATCATGACTTCTTAGATTTCCTGATTTTAGCTTCCTTGAAGTATTCTCGTAGGTTTTACTCGCCTCAACTAATTACTTGGAGTTGGATCTTGTCAGGTGTACAAACTTAGGATAATTACCGTACTCAGTTCAAAGAACTTTACCGATCCACTCTTTTTTGATTGTTGAGTTCCAAATCAAGCTCCTCGTTCTATCACCATAAGGCTTTCCAGATTTGTATGCAATGGAGGAGCAAGATGGTTCAAGAGGGATTCGTGGGTCAACTGGATGATCACAGTTTACACCGACCCTGTCCAAACATCTTTTTCCCTTACCTTGAGAACTCTTAATTCAGCTTTCAATCTTCCAACTTCTAACTCAAGATCTTCTTCACAATCTCATAACTGTGATTGTATTATCCTCGGCTGATTAAGGATGGCATCCAAAGTCTCATTATTGTCGATTTTCTAGGATTTGAACCACAAGTTGATTTTACAATCTACTTCCAAACAGAGTATTGATAGATACGATGATTGTATACCTCCTCCTGCTTTCATCCATGTTGGTACTATCAAAGCATAATCTTCCATATCAAAGAATTTCGCAAGTCGCGTGTCATCCGATTCATTTCCGCTTCGCGATTCCACTTCATATCTCTCGATTCATCTTCGCAGGCAACACATAGCCTTCTTTGCCATGTCTTCTTTGTTGACTCTGGTCTTCGGGAGGTCCGACAATCGTGTCTAAAGTGTCCAGCTTCTTGCTTTGGTGAATACAAAGATAATCGTGGTTCCTTGTCTTATTTTAACTCGGAGATGATACAGGAGTTTGAAGTGTCCTGGTTTCTTGCAATGAAAGCAATATATAGTCATTGTCTTTCTTTGATTCTTCTTTCTTTTCTTTCAAGAGCAGGCTTCTTTGTGAAATTTCAAGGGCCTTTCCACTTTCATCATCCTCGATTTTCTTGCTCGGTAGGCAATCTGCTTCAGACATCTCATCCAAGAGATCATCTTGTCCTCCAAGATGTTTCTTCCCGATGTGAAGCAGCCAATGCAGTGATGGTCTTTGGCTCTTCTTTCTGTAGCCTCAGTACTCAAATTTTTGCTAAATTTACATAAGCTTTAAGATCCAGCAAGCACTGAGTGTGTCTTCATGCAAACTTTCTCATCTCTTCTATTACAAATACCTTCATTTTCCAAACATCTTTTCACGTAATGCTTCAAGATTTTGGTGTTTATTTCTTCTTTTGAATAACTTACACTTCGCAGCAGGTGTTCATCCAGATTCGCATTAAATCTTGATTCCATCCGCCAATGGTTTCATTTGGTAGCATTTGAATTTTGAAACCCTCTTGACCAACACTCCAGTCTTATTCTCTTCTTATTGCACCAGCAAGTTTTCATTAGATCAATCCAGATCTTTGTCCCAAAGTTCCTTTGGTGGTTTGCAATCTTTAACCTTTCATGTAGCATGTTGCTATCCAAAGTTCTATAAATGATGTCAATGTGCAATATTGTTGAGATTTGCTCTTTTATCTCGTCTTCGTGATTCCATTCTCTTTTTGGGTTTATGAATGTACTCGATTGTATCACCCAACCATTATTGCCTTAGCACTCTCAAAGGGTCCATCGGCTAGTACATCCATCATCTCATCATTAGTCGCACTAAGGTAAGCTCGCATTCGACGCTTATACTCATCAAATCTATCCAGATAGAGCACTTTGTCGGCATAGTTCTAGCATAATGAGTGGTATCCATGATGCAAGTCTTTGAAAATCAAAGAAACTGAAGAAAGTTTCAAAGAATTTTCACAAGCACAACAAGTAGGATTTCTTCAGTGAATGTAAACCTTGCTCTCACGATACCAATTGTTGGTCCCTTGAAAGGCTTTGGATTGCTTTATAGAGGGGGGGTGAATAAACTTAACACTTAAAAGTTTGGAGTTAACAAATTTCATGAATCTTCAAGAGCTCCGGCCGACATTTCAAGAAATCTGCTGGATACCCTCGCGAAATCTTGATAAATAGTGTAGTCTCATCCGATAGTTAAGCTTCTATTGACTGAATTTAGTGCAACAGATTATATCAAAATTAAGCCTTTAATACTTGTTGTTAAATATGATACTAAGTATTAGATACTCATGAGTGTCTGTGGTGTGATTTCATTGCTAGGATCCATTTGGATCATGAATGTAATAAGCTCAGTCTGCAAAATGTAAAATCTCGAAAGTAAGTGAGGCAAATTTTATAGTGGTTCCGGTGGTGTAATCATGCCAGCTACTCTTCTTCCTGTGATGTTGGAGGGAAATTCACCAGAGATCTTTGATGTTGTGCCATAAAAGATTCCTAAGTTGCTTGTCCTTCATCAATAGCTATGCCTTTGACAAACCAAAACTGGAACAAAGTAGGATTGCAGCTTCCTAAGTCTTCCACTGGTCCTTGAAGGGTAGGATTGCCTTCACTTCACCAGCTCCACCACAATCAACAGCTCTTTCACACAACGTGCTTTCACTTGTCTCACAGATTCTTTATAAATAAAGATTGAATCAAATAAATGATTCAGGTCGCAACTGAATTAGGATGATATAATTCAAGAGTTGCGCATCTTCAAGTGTAAATACTTGATGTAAAGCTTTCGAATACGTAATGTCACTTGAAGAATTTCTCCAGATCGATGAAAGCTTGGAAGCTTCCCGGGTGAAGTTCGGCATTTGGTGTTTGTCAGCTCAACAATTTCCTCTTTAAAGTTCTTCAAATTTCATCAATCATCCCCTCTTGTTTCTGGTTGAAGTCTTTATTTATAGCGGTAGGAGTGCATGTGACCTGTATTTGAAATTCAAATGCCAAATTGCTTCCGGTTTTTGTCCCATTCGACGGCTTTACGTCACTGATTCATGGGATCAAGACCGTCGAAATTCACTGGAAGCAGTGATCACATCGGCCCACCCTTGACGTTATATCCAATGGTTAAATCAATCATCCCAGCGTCTTTTGATCTCAAATATTGATTTGTTTGATAAGTCGAGGTAGTTGGTCGTCTTATCCATGTAAACTTCTCAACATAATCTTGGAATTAACTGAGGTATAATCGTCGTTGCCAGGTTCACAGTACTGTTTGAGACACCAACCTACCCCTGCTTCAACATCAGACATTGTTAGAGGCAAATGCCAATGTAGTCGATTTCTTTTATCCGAACTTTATTTGGTGAAGTTAGATTGACACCTAAATATAACGAAGTTCAAAACATCATCCAACTTATGGAACTTAGACTTTGGTAGCACTGCGGTATGTATGTCCGATTTAGGTTGGTCATCTGGACTTGCCTAAATTCGCGATTTCGCCATCCTTGACTAAAATTATGAGTTTGATCCACTTAGCGCCTTCAGAACGCAGTTTTGAGCCTCACTTTCGATCAAAGCAGAGTTCCCGAGACTCAGTCTCTTCGACCTATCTACCTCACTGATATTGACCGGCTCTCATCGTGCATGAATCGGCCACTTGTCTTACAAAGGCTTTTGTTTGATCAAACCTATTCATGAATCAAACTATAATAAACTTACCATTTGGATGTAGACATCTTTTTGCCTTTGCCTTTATAATAACCTAGGTCCACACTAAGTCAATCAAAATATAGAAATAAGGTCCAACAAGAAGAAAACATGAACCTCAGACTGCGTTGCAAAGAAAAAAACACAAATTTCTACTCGTTATAAAGGAAAACACAAATTGGTTTAAGCGATGTCAACTCGTTATCGTAGAAAAAACATATTTTCGTACAGGACAATCTTCGTTTCAGAAGAAAAGCAGCAATTTGAACACGTCAATAGAAGAAACATGAATTCAGACGTATCAAATATAAATAGCAAATTTATACTAGTTATAAAGAGAAAACACAAATTTCGGCTGACTTCAACCATTTACCCGGTAAAACATTTTTTCTCGTAAGTGACAACTCATTACAGTGAGGGGGAAACACAAATTGAATCTACGCATAATATTGTACGAATTAACATGAATTGAACTCGTTAAAAGAAAAAACACAAATTTCTACTTGTTAAGATAGTGAAAAATACAATTTCCGGCGCATATCAATTCGGTGCTCGTGGAAAAAGCATTTTTTGGTAAGAGACAACCGATTACCAAAGAAAAAAACAAATTGAGAACTCGCAAATCCGTTGAAGAAATCGCGAATTCAACACCGTTACCAAAAGCAAAACACAATTTCTACTTGTTATAAAGGAAAAGCTTCACAAATCTTCCGGAGATACTCAACTTCGTTATCGTGGAAAATTTATTTATTCTACAACGGACAACTCGCTACAGAGAAACATAAATTTGTAGACTCGTTAATAAGAAGAAAACATGAATTCGAATTCAGTTGTAATCTACCTTTCGTTATAAAAGGAACGCACAATGGGGTTCCATGCGATAGTTTAACTTCGTTATCGGAAGGAAAACATTTTCTGCAAGGACAATCTTGTTTCCAGAGAAAACATAAAATTGAACTCGTGCGAATAAGAAGAAGACTATGAATTCAAACTTCGTACCAAAGAAAAAACACAAATTTATATCAGTTATAGCGGAAAATTACAAATTTCCGGTATATGTCAACTCCGTTATCGAGAGAAAATACATTTTTCTTCATGTTTATACTCGTTTCGAGAAGAGGGCACAAATTTGAACTCCCGTTAATAGTTAAAACAAATAATTATTCAGCACTGATGCCAACGGCGTGGTGCACTTCTCGGGATTTTCTGTGGTTCGCCGGTACTCGGGATGTCGTTGATTTGTGCATGACCCCATTCGTGGTTCGTGGACCCGCATAGTATTTTGGCCATAACCTTCGCCTCCGTGGTCCGCTCCACGCGTAGTTCACCATTCTGAAAGCCTTTCCGATGCCAACGGCGTGGTACACTTCTCGGGATTTTCTGCGGGTTCGCCGGTACTTCGGGATGTCGTTGATTTGTGCATGACCCCATTCGTGGTTCGTGGACCCGCGCTAGTATTTTGGCCATAACCTTCGCCCTCGTGTCCGCTCCACGCGGTAGTTCACCATTCCGAAAGCCCTTTCCGATGCCAACGGGCGTGGTACACTTCTCGGGATTTTCTGTGGTTCGCCGGTACTCGGGATGTCGTTGATTTGTGCATGACCCCATTCGTGGTTCGTGACCCGCGCAGTATTTTGGCCATAACCTTCGCTCCCGTGTCCGCTCCACGGCGTTCACCATTCTCGAAAGCCCTTTCCGATGCCAACGGGCGTGGTACACTTCTCGGGATTTTCTGTGGTTCGCCGGTACTCGGGATGTCGTTGATTTGTGCATGACCCCATTCGTGGTTCGTGGACCCGCATAGTATTTTGGCCATAACCTTCGCTCCCGTGTCCGCTCCACGCGGTAGTTCACCATTCCGAAAGCTCCTTTCCGATGCCAACGGCGTGGTACACTTCTCGGGATTTTCTGTGGTTCGCCGGTACCTCGGGATGTCGTTGATTTGTGCATGACCCCATTCGTGGTTCGTGGACCTGCATTAGTATTTTGGCCATAACCTTCGCTCCCGTGGTCCGCTCCACGCAGTTCACCATTCGAAAGCCTTTCCGATGCCAACGGCGTGGTGCACTTCTCGGGATTTTCTGTGGTTCGCCGGTACTTTGGATGTCGTTGATTTGTGCATGACCCCATTCGTGGTTCGTGGACCTGCGTAGTATTTTGGCCATAACCTTCGCTCCCGTGGTCCGCTCCACGCGTAGTTCACCATTCCTCGAAAGCCCTTTCCGATGCCAACGGCGTGGTACACTTCTCGGGATTTTCTGTGGTTCGCCGGTACCTTGGGGATGTCGTTGATTTGTGCATGACCCCATTCGTGGTTCGTGGACCCGCATAGTATTTTGGCCATAACCTTCGCTCCCGTGGTCCGCTCCACGCGTAGTTCACCATTCTCGAAAGCCCTTTCCGATGCCAACGGGCGTGGTGCACTTCTCGGGATTTTCTGGGTTCGCCGGTACCTCGGGATGTCGTTGATTTGTGCATGACCCCATTCGTGGTTCGTGGACCTGCATAGTATTTTGGCCATAACCTTCGCTCCCGTGTCCGTTCCACGTGTAGTTCACCATTCTGGAAAGCCCTTTCCGATGCCAACGGCGTGGTACACTTCTCGGGGATTTTCTGTGGTTCGTCGGTAGATCGGGATGTCGTTGATTTGTGCATGACCCCATTCGTGGTTCGTGGACCCGCATAGTATTTTGGCCATAACCTTCGCTCCCGTGGTCCGCTCCACGGTAGTTCACCATTCTAGAAAGCCCTTTCCGATGCCAACGGGCGTGGTACACTTCTCGGGATTTTCAGTGGTTCGCCGGTACCTTCGGGATGTCGTTGATTTGTGCATGACCCCATTCGTGGTTCGTGGACCCGCATAGTATTTTGGCCATAACCTTCGCTCCCGTGGTCCGCTCAACGCGGCGTTCACCATTCGAAAGCCCTTTCCGATGCCAACGGCGCGGTACACTTCTCGGGATTTTCTGTGGTTCGCCGGTACTCGGGATGTCGTTGATTTGTGCATGACCCCATTCGTGGTTCGTGGACCCGCATAGTATTTTGGCCATAACCTTCGCTCCTCGTGGTCCGCTCCACGCGTAGTTCACCATTCTCGAAAGCCCTTCCGATGCCAACGGCGTGGTGCACTTCTCGGGATTTTCTCGTGGTTCGCCGGTACTCGGGATGTCGTTGATTTGTGCATGACCCCATTCGTGGTTCGTGGACCCGCAAGTATTTTGGCCATAACCTTCGCTCCCGTGTCCGCTCCACGTAGTTCACCATTCGAAAGCCCTTTCCGATGCCAACGCGTGGTGCACTTCTCGGGATTTTCTGTGGTTCGCCGGTACCTCGGGATGTCGTTGATTTGTGCATGACCCCATTCGTGGTTCGTGGACCCGCAAGTAGTATTTTGGCCATAACCTTCGCTCCCGTGTCCGCTCCACGCGGTAGTTCACCATTCTCGAAAGTTCTTTCCGATGCCAACGGCGTGGTGCACTTCTCGGGATTTTCTCGTGGTTCGCCGGTACCTCGGGATGTCGTTGATTTGTGCATGACCCCATTCGTGGTTCGTGGACCCGCAAGTATTTTGGCCATAACCTTCGCTCTCGTGGTCCGCTCCACGTAGTTCACCATTCTCGAAAGCCCTTTCCGATGCCAACGGGCGTGGTGCACTTCTCGGGATTTTCTCGGGTTCGCCGGTACTTTGGGATGTCGTTGATTTGTGCATGACCCTATTCGTGGTTCGTGGACCTGCAAGTATTTTGGCCATAACCTTCGGCCCCGTGGTCCGCTCCACGGTAGTTCACCATTCTCGAAAGCCCTTTCCGATGCCAACGGCGTGGTACACTTCTCGGGATTTTCTCGTGGTTCGCCGGTACCTCGGGATGTCGTTGATTTTGTGCATGACCCCATTCGTGGTTCGTGGACCCGCAAGTATTTTGGCCATAACCTTCGCTCGTGGTCCGCTCCACGCGTAGTTCACCATTCGAAAGCCCTTCCGATGCCAACGGCG
This sequence comes from Gentiana macrophylla, assembly GCA_026214975.1. Classification (NCBI taxonomy): domain Eukaryota; kingdom Viridiplantae; phylum Streptophyta; class Magnoliopsida; order Gentianales; family Gentianaceae; genus Gentiana; species Gentiana macrophylla. The sequence continues at coordinate 11,954 of JAOBSW010000567.1, read as the reverse complement.
CGGGTACACTTCTCGGGATTTTCTCTGGTTCGCCGGTACCTCGGGATGTCGTTGATTTGTGCATGACCCCATTCGTGGTTCGTGACCCGCACAGTATTTTGGCCATAACCTTCGCTCCCGTGTCCGCTCCACGTGCGTTCACCATTCTCGAAAGCCCTTTCCGATGCCAACGGGCGTGGTACACTTCTCGGGATTTTCTCGGGTTCGCCGGTACTCGGGATGTCGTTGATTTGTGCATGACCCCATTCGTGGTTCGTGGACCTGCGCAAGTTATTTTGGCCATAACCTTCGCTCCCGTGGTCCGCTCCACGGTAGCTTCACCATTCGAAAGCCCTTTCCGATGCCAACGGCGTGGTACACTTCTCGGGATTTTCTGTGGTTCGCCGGTACTGGGATGTCGTTGATTTGTGCATGACCCCATTCGTGGTTCGTGGACCTGCATAGTATTTTGGCCATAACCTTCGGCTCCCGTGTCCGTTCCACGCGTAGTTCACCATTCTGGAAAGCCCTTTCCGATGCCAACGGCGTGGTACACTTCTCGGGATTTTCTGTGGGTTCGCCGGTACTCGGGATGTCGTTGATTTGTGCATGACCCCATTCGTGGTTCGTGGACCTGCAAGTATTTTGGCCATAACCTTCGCTCCCGTGGTCCGCTCCACGTGTAGTTCACCATTCGAAAGCCCTTTCCGATGCCAACGGCGTGGTGCACTTCTCGGGATTTTCTCGTGGTTCGCCGGTACTCGGGATGTCGTTGATTTGTGCATGACCCCATTCGTGGTTCGTGGACCTGCTAGTATTTTGGCCATAACCTTCGCTCCTCGTGGTCCGCTCCACGCGGCGCTTCACCATTCTCGAAAGCCCTTTCCGATGCCAACGGCGTGGTGCACTTCTCGGGATTTTCTGTGGTTCGCCGGTACCTCGGGGATGTCGTTGATTTGTGCATGACCCCATTCGTGGTTCGTGGACCCGCAAGTATTTTGGCCATAACCTTCGCTCCCGTGGTCCGCTCCACGCGTAGTTCACCATTCTGAAAGCCCTTTCCGATGCCAACGGGCGTGGTGCACTTCTCGGGATTTTCTGTGGTTCGTCGGTACCGGGATGTCGTTGATTTGTGCATGACCCCATTCGTGGTTCGTGGACCTGCGCTAGTATTTTGGCCATAACCTTCGCTCCCGTGGTCCGCTCCACGGTAGTTCACCATTCTCGAAAGCCCTTTCCGATGCCAACGGCGTGGTACACTTCTCGGGATTTTCTGTGGTTCGCCGGTACTCGGGATGTCGTTGATTTGTGCATGACCCCATTCGTGGTTCGTGGACCCGCATAGTATTTTGGCCATAACCTTCGCTCCCGTGTCCGCTCCACGGCGTTCACCATTCCGAAAGCCCTTCCGATGCCAACGGCGTGGTGCACTTCTCGGGATTTTCTGTGGTTCGCCGGTACTGGGATGTCGTTGATTTGTGCATGACCCCATTCGTGGTTCGTGGACCCGCATAGTATTTTGGCCATAACCTTCGCTCCCGTGGTCCGCTCCACGCGTAGTTCACCATTCGAAAGCCCTTTCCGATGCCAACGGCGTGGTGCACTTCTCGGGATTTTTCGTGGTTTCGCCGGTACCTCGGGATGTCGTTGATTTGTGCATGACCCCATTCGTGGTTCGTGGACCCGCGGCTAGTATTTTGGCCATAACCTTCGCCCCCGCGGTCCGCTCCACGCAGCGTTCACCATTCTCGAAAGCCCTTTCCGATGCCAACGGCGTGGTGCACTTCTCGGGATTTTCTGGTTCGCCGGTACCTCGGGATGTCGTTGATTTGTGCATGACCCCATTCGTGGTTCGTGGACCCGCTAGTATTTTGGCCATAACCTTCGCTCCCGTGGTCCGCTCCACGGTAGTTCACCATTCTGAAAGCCCTTTCCGATGCCAACGGCGTGGTACACTTCTCGGGATTTTCTGTGGTTCTGTCGGTACTCGGGATGTCGTTGATTTGTGCATGACCCCATTCGTGGTTCGTGGACCCGCGCATAGTATTTTGGCCATAACCTTCGCTCCTGTGTCCGCTCCACGCGCAGTTCACCATTCCGAAAGCCCTTTCCGATGCCAACGGCGTGGTACACTTCTCGGGATTTTCTGTGGTTCGCCGGTACCGGGATGTCGTTGATTTGTGCATGACCCCATTCGTGGTTCGTGGACCTGCGCATAGTATTTTGGCCATAACCTTCGCTCCGTGTCCGCTCCACGGTAGTTCACCATTCTGAAAGCCCTTTCCGATGCCAACGGCGTGGTACACTTCTCGGGATTTTCTGTGGTTCGCCGGTACTCGGGATGTCGTTGATTTGTGCATGACCCCATTCGTGGTTCGTGGACCTGCATAGTATTTTGGCCATAACCTTCGCTCCCGTGGTCCGCTCCACGCGGTAGTTCACCATTCCGAAAGCCCTTTCCGATGCCAACGGCGTGGTACACTTCTCGGGATTTTCTGTGGTTCGCCGGTACTTCGGGGATGTCGTTGATTTGTGCATGACCCCATTCGTGGTTCGTGGACCTGCGCTAGTATTTTGGCCATAACCTTCGCTCCCGTGTCCGCTCCACGCGCTTCACCATTTCGAAAGCCCTTTCCGATGCCAACGGGCGTGGTGCACTTCTCGGGATTTTCTCGTGGTTCGCCGGTACTCTCGGGATGTCGTTGATTTGTGCATGACCCCATTCGTGGTTCGTGGACCCGCGCTAGTATTTTGGCCATAACCTTCGCTCCTGTGGTCCGCTCCACGCAGTTCACCATTCGAAAGCCCTTTCCGATGCCAACGGCGTGGTGCACTTCTCGGGATTTTCTGTGGTTCGCCGGTACTCGGGATGTCGTTGATTTGTGCATGACCCCATTCGTGGTTCGTGGACCCGCATAGTATTTTGGCCATAACCTTCGCTCCCGTGTCCGCTCCACGCGGTAGCTTCACCATTCTCGAAAGCCCTTTCCGATGCCAACGGCGTGGTGCACTTCTCGGGATTTTCGTGGTTCGCCGGTACTTCGGGATGTCGTTGATTTGTGCATGACCCCATTCGTGGTTCGTGGACCTGCATAGTATTTTGGCCATAACCTTCGCTCCCGTGTCCGCTCCACGCGGTAGTTCACCATTCTCGAAAGCTCCTTTCCGATGCCAACGGGCGTGGTGCACTTCTCGGGATTTTCTCGTGGTTCGCCGGTACTCGGGATGTCGTTGATTTGTGCATGACCCCATTCGTGGTTCGTGGACCCGCATAGTATTTTTGGCCATAACCTTCGCCCCGTGGTCCGCTCCACGTGTAGTTCACCATTCTGGAAAGCCCTTTCCGATGCCAACGGCGTGGTGCACTTCTCGGGATTTTCTGTGGTTCGCCGGTACTGGGATGTCGTTGATTTGTGCATGACCCCATTCGTGGTTCGTGGACCCGCATAGTATTTTGGCCATAACCTTCGCTCCCGTGGTCCGCTCCACGTAGTTCACCATTCTCCGAAAGCCCTTTCCGATGCCAACGGCGTGGTACACTTCTCGGGATTTTCTGTGGTTCGCCGGTACTCGGGATGTCGTTGATTTGTGCATGACCCCATTCGTGGTTCGTGGACCTGCTAGTATTTTGGCCATAACCTTCGCTCCTGTGTCCGCTCCACGGTAGTTCACCATTCTGGAAAGCCCTTTCCGATGCCAACGGCGTGGTACACTTCTCGGGATTTTCTGTGGTTCGCCGGTACCTTCGGGATGTCGTTGATTTGTGCATGACCCCATTCGTGGTTCGTGGACCTGCATAGTATTTTGGCCATAACCTTCGCTCCTGTGGTCCGCTCCACGGTAGCTTCACCATTCGAAAGCCCTTTCCGATGCCAACGGCGTGGTACACTTCTCGGGATTTTCTGTGGTTCGCCGGTACCTCGGGATGTCGTTGATTTGTGCATGACCCCATTCGTGGTTCGTGGACCCGCGCTAGTATTTTGGCCATAACCTTCGCTTCCGTGGTCCGCTCCACGCGTAGTTCACCATTCTGGAAAGCCCTTTCCGATGCCAACGGCGTGGTACACTTCTCGGGGATTTTCTGTGGTTCGCCGGTACTCGGGATGTCGTTGATTTGTGCATGACCCCATTCGTGGTTCGTGGACCCGCGTTAGTATTTTGGCCATAACCTTCGCTCCCGTGGTCCGCTCCACGGGTAGCTTCACCATTCGAAAGCCCTTTCCGATGCCAACGGCGTGGTGCACTTCTCGGGATTTTCTCGTGGTTCGCCGGTACTCGGGATGTCGTTGATTTGTGCATGACCCCATTCGTGGTTCGTGGACCCGCAAGTATTTTGGCCATAACCTTCGCTCCTCCGTCCGCTCCACGCGTAGTTCACCATTCCGAAAGCCCTTCCGATGCCAACGGCGTGGTGCACTTCTCGGGATTTTCGTGGTTCGCCGGTACCTCGGGATGTCGTTGATTTGTGCATGACCCCATTCGTGGTTCGTGGACCTGCAAGTATTTTTTGGCCATAACCTTCGCTCCCGTGGTCCGCTCCACGCGGCAGCTCACCATTCTCGAAAGCCCTTTCCGATGCCAACGCGTGGGTACACTTCTCGGGATTTTCTGTGGGTTCGCCGGTACCTCGGGATGTCGTTGATTTGTGCATGACCCCATTCGTGGTTCGTGGACCCGCAAGTATTTTGGCCATAACCTTCGCTCCCGTGGTCCGCTCCACGGTAGTTCACCATTCTCGAAAGCCCTTTCCGATGCCAACGGGCGCGTGGTGCACTTCTCGGGATTTTCTGTGGTTCGCCGGTACTCGGGATGTCGTTGATTTGTGCATGACCCTATTCGTGGTTCGTGGACCCGCGCAGTATTTTGGCCATAACCTTCGCTCCCGTGGTCCGCTCCACGCGCAGTTCACCATTCTGGAAAGCCCTTTCCGATGCCAACGGCGTGGTACACTTCTCGGGGATTTTCTGTGGTTCGCCGGTACTCGGGATGTCGTTGATTTGTGCATGACCCCATTCGTGGTTCGTGGACCTGCATAGTATTTTGGCCATAACCTTCGCTCCCGTGTCCGCTCCACGTAGTTCACCATTCTCGAAAGCCCTTTCCGATGCCAACGGGCGTGGTGCACTTCTCGGGATTTTCTGTGGTTCGCCGGTACCTCGGGATGTCGTTGATTTGTGCATGACCCCATTCGTGGTTCGTGGACCTGCATAGTATTTTGGCCATAACCTTCGCTCCCGTGGTCCGCTCCACGTGCGTTCACCATTCCGAAAGCTCTTTTCCGATGCCAACGGCGTGGTGCACTTCTCGGGATTTTCTCGTGGTTCGCCGGTACTCGGGATGTCGTTGATTTGTGCATGACCCCATTCGTGGTTCGTGGACCCGCAAGTATTTTGGCCATAACCTTCGCCCCTGTGGTCCGCTCCACGGTAGTTCACCATTCTAGAAAGCCCTTTCCGATGCCAACGGCGTGGTGCACTTCTCGGGATTTTCTCGTGGTTCGCCGGTACCTCGGGATGTCGTTGATTTGTGCATGACCCCATTCGTGGTTCGTGGACCCGTATAGTATTTTGGCCATAACCTTCGCTCCCGTGGTCCGCTCCACGCGTAGTTCACCATTCTCGAAAGCCCTTTCCGATGCCAACGGCGTGGTACACTTCTCGGGATTTTCTCGTGGTTCGCCGGTACTCGGGATGTCGTTGATTTGTGCATGACCCCATTCGTGGTTCGTGGACCCGCATAGTATTTTGGCCATAACCTTCGCTCCTGGTCCGCTCCACGGTAGTTCACCATTCTCGAAAGCCCTTCCGATGCCAACGGGCGTGGTACACTTCTCGGGATTTTCTCGTGGTTCGCCGGGTACCTCGGGATGTCGTTGATTTGTGCATGACCCCATTCGTGGTTCGTGGACCCGCATAGTATTTTGGCCATAACCTTCGCTCCTGTGTCCGCTCCACGTGTAGCTTCACCATTCTCGAAAGCCCTTCCCGATGCCAACGGGGTGGGTGCACTTCTCGGGATTTTCTCGTGGTTCGCCGGGTACCTCGGGATGTCGTTGATTTGTGCATGACCCCATTCGTGGTTCGTGGACCTGCATAGTATTTTGGCCATAACCTTCGCTCCTCGTGTCCGCTCCACGGTAGTTCACCATTCTCGAAAGCCCTTTCCGATGCCAACGGCGTGGTGCACTTCTCGGGATTTTCTCGGGTTCGCCGGTACCTCGGGATGTCGTTGATTTGTGCATGACCCCATTCGTGGTTCGTGGACCCGCAAGTATTTTGGCCATAACCTTCGCCCTCGTGGTCCGCTCCACGCGTAGTTCACCATTCTTCGAAAGCCCTTTCCGATGCCAACGGGCGTGGTGCACTTCTCGGGATTTTCTGTGGTTCGCCGGTACCTCGGGATGTCGTTGATTTGTGCATGACCCCATTCGTGGTTCGTGACCCGCAAGTATTTTGGCCATAACCTTCGCTCCCGTGGTCCGCTCCACGGTAGTTCACCATTCCGAAAGCCCTTTCCGATGCCAACGGCGCGGTACACTTCTCGGGATTTTCTCGTGGTTCGCCGGTACCTCGGGATGTCGTTGATTTGTGCATGACCCCATTCGTGGTTCGTGGACCTGCATAGTATTTTGGCCATAACCTTCGGCTCCCGTGTCCGTTCCACGTGTAGTTCACCATTCTGGAAAGCCCTTTCCGATGCCAACGGCGTGGTACACTTCTCGGGGATTTTCTGTGGTTCGTCGGTACCTCGGGATGTCGTTGATTTGTGCATGACCCCATTCGTGGTTCGTGGACCTGCATAGTATTTTGGCCATAACCTTCGCTCCCGTGTCCGCTCCACGTAGTTCACCATTCTCGAAAGCCCTTCCGATGCCAACGGCGTGGTACACTTCTCGGGATTTTCTGTGGTTCGCCGGTACTCGGGATGTCGTTGATTTGTGCATGACCCCATTCGTGGTTCGTGGACCCGCGTAGTATTTTGGCCATAACCTTCGCTCCCGTGTCCGCTCCACGGTAGCTTCACCATTCTGAAAGCCCTTTCCGATGCCAACGGCGTGGTGCACTTCTCGGGATTTTCTCGTGGTTCGCCGGTACTCGGGATGTCGTTGATTTGTGCATGACCCCATTCGTGGTTCGGTGGACCCGCCTAGTACTTTGGCCATAACCTTCGGCTCCCGTGTCCGTTCCACGTGTAGTTCACCATTCTGGAAAGACCTTCCGATGCCAACGGCGTGGTAGACTTCTCGGGGTTTTTCTGTGGTTCGTCGGTACCTCGGGATGTCGTTGGATTTGTGCATGACCCCATTCGGTGGTTCGGTGGACCCGTGCTAGTATTTTGGCCATAACCTTCGCTCCGTGGTCCGCTCCACGTGTAGTTCACCATTCTGCCAACGAAAGCCCTTTCCGATGCCAACGGGCGTGGTGCACTTCTCGGGATTTTCTCGTGGTTCGCCGGTACTCGGGATGTCGCTTGATTTGTGCATGACCCCATTCGTGGTTCGTGGACCCGCAAGTATTTTGGCCATAACCTTCGCTCCCGTGTCCGCTCCACGCGTAGTTCACCATTCGAAAGCCCTTTCCGATGCCAACGGGCGTGGTACACTTCTCGGGATTTTCTGTGGTTCGCCGGTACTCGGGATGTCGTTGATTTGTGCATGACCCCATTCGTGGTTCGTGGACCCGCATAGTATTTTGGCCATAACCTTCGCCTCCCGTGGTCCGCTCCACGCGGTAGTTCACCATTCCGAAAGCCCTTTCCGATGCCAACGGGCGTGGTACACTTCTCGGGATTTTCTGTGGTTCGCCGGTACTTCGGGATGTCGTTGATTTGTGCATGACCCCATTCGTGGTTCGTGGACCTGCGGCTAGTATTTTGGCCATAACCTTCGCTCCCGTGTCCGCTCCACGCGTAGTTCACCATTCGAAAGCCCTTTCCGATGCCAACGGCGTGGTGCACTTCTCGGGATTTTCTGTGGGTTCGCCGGTACTCGGGATGTCGTTGATTTGTGCATGACCCTATTCGTGGTTCGTGGACCCGCATAGTATTTTGGCCATAACCTTCGCTCCCGTGGTCCGCTCCACGCGTAGTTCACCATTCTCGAAAGCCCTTTCCGATGCCAACGGGCGTGGTGCACTTCTCGGGATTTTCTGTGGTTCGCCGGTACCTCGGGATGTCGTTGATTTGTGCATGACCCCATTCGTGGTTCGTGGACCTGCAAGTAGTATTTTGGCCATAACCTTCGCTCCCGTGTCCGTTCCACGTGGTAGTTCACCATTCTGGAAAGCCCTTTCCGATGCCAACGGCGTGGTACACTTCTCGGGGATTTTCTGTGGTTCGTCGGTACCTCGGGATGTCGTTGGATTTGTGCATGACCCCATTCGTGGTTCGTGGACCCGCATAGTATTTTGGCCATAACCTTCGCTCCCGTGGTCCGCTCCACGGTAGTTCACCATTCCGAAAGCCCTTCCGATGCCAACGGCGTGGTACACTTCTCGGGATTTTCAGGTTCGCCGGTACTTCGGGATGTCGTTGATTTGTGCATGACCCCATTCGTGGTTCGTGGACCCGCTAGTATTTTGGCCATAACCTTCGCTCCTCGTGTCCGCTCCACGGTAGTTCACCATTCTGGAAAGCCCTTTCCGATGCCAACGGCGTGGTACACTTCTCGGGATTTTCTGTGGTTCGTCGGTACCTCGGGATGTCGTTGATTTGTGCATGACCCCATTCGTGGTTCGTGGACCCGCGCTAGTATTTTGGCCATAACCTTCGCTCCTCGTGGTCCGCTCCACGCGGTAGTTCACCATTCCGAAAGCCCTTTCCGATGCCAACGGGCGTGGTACACTTCTCGGGATTTTCTGTGGTTCGCCGGTACTCGGGATGTCGTTGATTTGTGCATGACCCCATTCGTGGTTCGTGGACCTGCAAGTATTTTGGCCATAACCTTCGCTCCCGTGTCCGCTCCACGGTAGTTCACCATTCTCGAAAGCCCTTTCCGATGCCAACGGCGCGGTGCACTTCTCGGGATTTTCGTGGTTCGCCGGTACTCGGGATGTCGTTGATTTGTGCATGACCCCATTCGTGGTTCGTGGACCCGCATAGTATTTTGGCCATAACCTTCGCTCCCGTGTCCGCTCCACGCAGTAGTTCACCATTCGAAAGCCCTTTCCGATGCCAACGGCGCGGTGCACTTCTCGGGATTTTCGGGGTCGGCCGGTACTTCGGGATGTCGTTGATTTGTGCATGACCCCATTCGTGGTTCGTGGACCTGCATAGTATTTTGGCCATAACCTTCGCTCCCGTGGTCCGCTCCACGCGGTAGTTCACCATTCTGAAAGCCCTTTCCGATGCCAACGGGCGTGGTACACTTCTCGGGATTTTCTGTGGTTCGCCGGTACTCGGGATGTCGTTGATTTGTGCATGACCCCATTCGTGGTTCGTGGACCCGCAAGTAGTATTTGGCCATAACCTTCGCTCCCGTGTCCGCTCCACGGTAGTTCACCATTCTGAAAGCTCCTTCCGATGCCAACGGCGTGGTGCACTTCTCGGGATTTTCTGTGGTTCGCCGGTACTCGGGATGTCGTTGATTTGTGCATGACCCCATTCGTGGTTCGTGGACCCGCATAGTATTTTGGCCATAACCTTCGCTCCTGTGGTCCGCTCCACGCGGTAGTTCACCATTCTCGAAAGCCCTTTCCGATGCCAACGGCGTGGTGCACTTCTCGGGATTTTCTGTGGTTCGCCGGTACTCGGGATGTCGTTGATTTGTGCATGACCCCATTCGTGGTTCGTGGACCCGCGCCGTATTTTGGCCATAACCTTCGCTCCCGTGTCCGCTCCACGCGGCGTTCACCATTCGAAAGCCCTTCCGATGCCAACGGCGTGGTGCACTTCTCGGGATTTTCTCGTGGTTCGCCGGTACCTCGGGATGTCGTTGATTTGTGCATGACCCCATTCGTGGTTCGTGGACCCGCATAGTATTTTGGCCATAACCTTCGCTCCCGTGTCCGCTCCACGGTAGTTCACCATTCTCGAAAGCCCTTTCCGATGCCAACGGCGTGGTACACTTCTCGGGATTTTCTCGTGGTTCGCCGGTACTTCGGGATGTCGTTGATTTGTGCATGACCCCATTCGTGGTTCGTGGACCCGCGCTAGTATTTTGGCCATAACCTTCGCTCCCGTGTCCGCTCCACGTGTAGTTCACCATTCTCGAAAGCCTTTTCCGATGCCAACGGGCGTGGTACACTTCTCGGGATTTTCGTGGTTCGCCGGTACCTCGGGATGTCGTTGATTTGTGCATGACCCCATTCGTGGTTCGTGGACCCGCATAGTATTTTGGCCATAACCTTCGCTCCCGTGGTCCGCTCCACGTAGCGCTTCACCATTCTCGAAAGCCCTTTCCGATGCCAACGGCGTGGTACACTTCTCGGGATTTTCTCGTGGTTCGCCGGTACTCGGGATGTCGTTGATTTGTGCATGACCCCATTCGTGGTTCGTGGACCCGCATAGTATTTTGGCCATAACCTTCGCTCCCGTGGTCCGCTCCACGCGTGCTTCACCATTCGAAAGCCCTTCCGATGCCAACGGCGTGGTGCACTTCTCGGGATTTTCTGTGGTTCGCCGGTACTCGGATGTCGTTGATTTGTGCATGACCCCATTCGTGGTTCGTGGACCCGCAGTATTTTGGCCATAACCTTCGCTCCCGTGGTCCGCTCCACGGTAGTTCACCATTCTCGAAAGCCCTTCCGATGCCAACGGGCGTGGTACACTTCTCGGGATTTTCTGTGGTTCGCCGGTACTTCGGGATGTCGTTGATTTGTGCATGACCCCATTCGTGGTTCGTGGACCCGCGGTAGTATTTTGGCCATAACCTTCGCTCCTGTGTCCGCTCCACGCGGTAGTTCACCATTCTCGAAAGCCCTTCCGATGCCAACGGCGTGGTACACTTCTCGGGATTTTCTGTGGTTCGCCGGTACTGGGATGTCGTTGATTTGTGCATGACCCCATTCGTGGTTCGTGGACCCGCGCTAGTATTTTGGCCATAACCTTCGCTCCCGTCCGCTCCACGGTAGTTCACCATTCCGAAAGCTCCTTCCGATGCCAACGGCGTGGTGCACTTCTCGGGATTTTCTCGTGGTTCGCCGGTACTCGGGATGTCGTTGATTTGTGCATGACCCCATTCGTGGTTCGTGGACCCGCAAGTATTTTGGCCATAACCTTCGCTCCCGTGTCCGTTCCACGTGTAGTTCACCATTCTAGAAAGCCCTTTCCGATGCCAACGGCGTGGTACACTTCTCGGGATTTTCTCGTGGTTCGCCGGTACTCGGGATGTCGCTGATTTGTGCATGACCCCATTCGTGGTTCGTGGACCTGCGGTAGTATTTTGGCCATAACCTTCGCTCCCGTGTCCGCTCCACGCGTAGTTCACCATTCCGAAAGCCCTTTCCGATGCCAACGGCGTGGTACACTTCTCGGGATTTTCTGGGTTCGCCGGTACCTCGGGATGTCGTTGATTTGTGCATGACCCCATTCGTGGTTCGTGGACCCGCATAGTATTTTGGCCATAACCTTCGCTCCCGTGTCCGCTCCACGCAGTTTCACCATTCGAAAGCCCTTTTCCGATGCCAACGGCGTGGTACACTTCTCGGGATTTTCTCGTGGTTCGCCGGTACCTCGGGATGTCGTTGATTTGTGCATGACCCCATTCGTGGTTCGTGGACCTGCGCTAGTATTTTTTTGGCCATAACCTTCGCTCCTGTGGTCCGCTCCACGTGGTAGTTCACCATTCTGGAAAGCCCTTTCCGATGCCAACGGCGTGGTACACTTCTCGGGATTTTCTGTGGTTCGTCGGTACTTCGGGATGTCGTTGATTTGTGCATGACCCCATTCGTGGTTCGTGGACCCGCAAGTATTTTTGGCCATAACCTTCGGCCTCCGTGGTCCGCTCCACGCGTAGTTCACCATTCGAAAGCCCTTCC